>VZQC01008012.1:7895-27984 GCA_009823505.1 Rhizomys pruinosus
GAGGGAGAGAAGGTAGTGGCTGAACTAAAATCTGATGTTGGTCTCTAGGGTCTCTAGGGACATGAGAGTAAGCTTGAGAGTGCAAGGCTTCCTCAAGCCCTGTGTGGCACCTAACAGAAGGTGATCTGTTATTATTTGACTGAATAAATGAGCCCCACTCATAGGGCACAGACAAGAGCTTCTGTTTGTTTCCTTACTGGACCTCAAGGACCTAGATGTTGGGGCACATGCTTAACAAGACAAACAAACGCAGAGTCATGTAAGGAGCACGACTGCCCCACAGAAAAGACAAGTTGCAAACAGCATCAATCTTTTCCACTCCCTGAGGGAGCACTAACTGGCTCTTAAGTGGGTCAAGTAGTTATTTAAAAGGAAGGTGACATTTAAGTTTCCACCTACAAAGACAAAGTAACCTGAAACCCTTTCAGCTCCTTAGACTGGCTAATGCCTTTCACTAAATTTATAATAAGGAAAACTCCTAAACTTAGTTCTTTTCATGCAGTCAACAGCTGTATGAGGAACATGGCAAGGTGAGCAGGACACAGCTCTTCCCTACGAGTCCACAGTCTGGTAGCAGACACAAGAGAGACACGTGACAAATGTGTGCTGGGTGAGGTACAAAGTGATGATGGAGGGGTGACGGGATACCTCAGAGGCTCCAGGAAGTTGAGTGTAGTGCTTTACTTTGCCAACCTGGCACAACTACACTCACCTAGGAAGACAGTCTCAATTAGAGATTGTCTGTGTTGGCTTGGCTCATGGCCATGTCTGTGGGGGACTGTCTTTTTTGGGGAGGGGTGTCTTTTTGAGGGGCACTGTCTTAATGAAGTTAATTGATGTGGGCAGACCCAGCCCACTGTGGGTAGAACCATTCCCTAGGAAGGGGAGCCTAAACTATGTAAGAGTGCAGAAATCGGACTGAGTAGAAGCAGCTGGGCATGTGTGCACTGTTTCTCTCTGCTCTTGACTGTGGCTACATGTGACCAGTTGTTTCCAGTTCCTGTCCTGACTTCCCCACAGTGACGGAACTGTGAGATGAAATAAGTCCCTTTCTCTGTTAAGTTGCCCCTTGTCAGGTATTTTATCACAGCATCAGAAATGAAATTACAAGCGTGGGGTTTCCAGAGTAAAGGAGGAGCCCAGCGAAGGCCCAGGCCAGCAAGGCCAGCAGCAGGCCAGAAGGGCATTTCCATGTAGCTCTGGGGTGAGGGGAGACATCACGGCTGGGCTCCCGCTTGGAAGGGCCATGTCACGGCCCTTGTTTTCATTGGATTGGAAGGAATCCATTTCCTTGTGTTTCACGGGTCTTGACTAGCCCTGAGCCCCAGCGACTCTTCTCTGCTTTTTCATGTTACACCCAACACCAATAACTGAGAAACTGATTTCAGGTTCTAAATAAACACAGTAAATACCTCAGGCTTGGCGTTCATGCTGTAATCCCAGCACTCAAGAGCTTGAGGCAGGAGGACTGCAATAAATCTGAGGCTAGCCTAGGCTACTTACATGGTGAATCTGAACCCAACCTAGGCTACATACAGTGAGCCCCTGTCTCCAGAAACATTGAACCTAGCTGGGCATGGTCGAGCACACCTTTAATCCCAGCACTTGGGAGGGAGAGGCAGGCGGATCTCTGTGAGTTCAAGCACAGCCTGATCTACAGAGTAAGTTCCAGGCCAGCTGGGACTAAAGGGAGACCCTGTCTCAAAACTAACAACAACAACAACAAAAAAGTAGTATTTGAGGCACATATCTTTATCCCCAGGATTTGAGAGGCAGAGGTAGGCAGATCTCTGTGAGATTGAGGTGAGACTATTGTACATATTGTTTTCCAGGCCAATTGTGGCTACAGGGAGAACCTGTTTCAAAACAACAAAGAAATGAAAGAAGTAATCATATGAAAAAGCCTGGCAAGGGGCTAGAGAGATAGCCTAGCGGTTAAGAGCACCGACCGCTTTTGCAGAGGACCTGGGTTCAATCCCCAGCACCCACATTGCGGCTAAGAACCGTCTGTAACTCCAATTCCAGGAGAATTCCAGTTCCAGGGGAATCTGAGACCCTCTTCTGACCTCCGTGGCATTGCATGACATGGGTACACAAACCTACATGCAGACAGTACACTCATACACACACAAAAATAAAATTTAAAAAATTAAAAAAAAAAGAAAAAGCCTGGCAAGAAAATGAACAATGGTTCAAAACAAACAAAAAAGGTAGAAACATGATTTTTCAGTCTTCCAAATTTTATATAATGTGATGTCATTTGTACCCTAAAAACACAGGGAGTATTGAAATTTTTAAAAAGGGGAAGCGGGCTAGTCAGGGTGGGCCCACCACTCAAGGAAGCAGAGACAGGTGGATCTCTGTGAGTTCAAGGCCAGCCTGTTCTACAAAAGGAGTTCCAGGGGGCTGGAGAGATGGCCTAGCGGTTGAGTACCGACTGCTCTTGCAGAGGACCCGGGTTCGATTCCCAGCACCCACATGATGGCTGAGAACCATCTGTAACTCCAATTCCAGGAGAACTCCAGTTCCAGGGGAATCTGACACCCTCTTCTGACCTCCGTGGCATTGCACGACACGGGTGCACAAACCTACATGCAGACAATACATTCATACACATAAATAAAATAAATAAAATTAAAAAAAAAAAAAAAAAGGAGTTCCAGGTCAGCTGGGGCTACAGGAAGACTCTGTCTCAAAGACACAAAACAAAAATCAAGAAGGGTAGGGGCTTGGGGCCATGGCTCAGTTGGTATAATGCTTGGCTAGTATGCATGAGTCCCCATGTTGGATCCGTACCAATCATAGACAGGAAAGAAGCACACACACTTGCACTCAGCAAGCACAGGCCAGAGGATCAGAAGGGTCCTTGGCAACATAGTGAGTTTCAGGCCAGGCTGGGATACACAAAACACTGTCTCAAAAACATTTAAGAAAAGAATCCGGGGGCTGGAGAGATGGCCTAGTGGTTAAGAGCGCCGACTGCTCTTACAGAGGACCCGGGTTCGATCCCCAGCACCCACATGGTGGCCAAGAACCATCTGAAACTCCAATTCCAGGAGAACTCCAGTTCCAAGGGAATCTGACACCCTCTTCTGACCTCCGCGGCATTGCAAGACACGGGTGCAGAGACCTGAATGCAGACAGTACATTGATACACATACAGAAATAAATAAAATTAAAAAAAAAATTAAAAGAAAAACGTTTGATTAATTAAAGGCAAAATAATGCTTTTATAAATATTACAATAAATTTAATAGTAAACTATATGGAAACAGTAGCATAAAGAATGGGAGAAATATTATTTTGTCCATTTGTTAATTATGCAGGAAGGGATATATATTAATCCAATATAAAATTCTGACATTAGACATTAGGGAACACCATGAAAATGATTTTAAAATACACTGCTAAAAATTCAACAGAAAAATAAATGAGAAAATAAAAATACTGAAGAAATTCTATTAGTACAAGAAAAAAGAAGAGGAAAGCAAAGTAAGAAAAGGAACAAGGAATGAATAATAGAAGAAATAAAAGTAGCATGACTGTGGACTAAACATGTCCAGGTCAAATAATGGCATTCAAATATAGTACACTAACACTCCTACGTGAAAGGAAATATTTTCATAATGCAATTTAGAAAGATAGCTATATACTGTAGCAAGAGACAAACCGTAGATTAAAATGTGTAGTTGATAGAACCAGGATGGAAATACTGTACCAAAAAAAGTCAGTATAGGTAAGATACCCAGAATGCTAGAGTCATTGAAGCAGATATAAAGATGTTTTGAAATGATAAGAGGGTCTTTCTCAATAATTAATAGGACAAGTTTTGAGTGAGGACACAGAATATTCCAGCAATACCATTAAACAACTTCTACTAGCTCACATTAAAGAAATTACTGTGAAAAAATAAGTATCATGATGAACAACTGAAGAATAAATATTCTTTTGACATTCATATAACACATTCAACAACAAATAAATAAATAATCATAAAGACAAAAAAATTGTCTCAGAACATTTCCAAGGATTGAAACCTTATAAATATATTATCTTCCTGAACCAAAGCTAAACTAGAAATCAGAAATAGCAAGTTATCTATAGGATACTTGGAAATCAGGAACATGTTTTAAAGTAATGCTTGGGTGAAAGATCGGTGGGCCTCATGAATTATAAACTAGATCTCTCAAGGAAAAAAATATAGAAAGCAAAATTTATCATGAGTGAAAAGGAGCACGTGACACTAGACTCTAAAACACTTTATGACAGTAAGTAGAGATTTGTGCTAATAAGTTCAACAGCATACTGAAATGGATGCAATCATTGAACACCTCCATAGGAGATCATGGTGCATAGCCATCAAGCTACTCTCTGACCTACAGGATGCTGTGTATCCATCACTACCTGCAAACCATTCCTGAGAACGGGGTTCTGGGCTAGAAGGGGAAGGCTGAACTGCAGGGCAAGACAGTTGGCTTTCATCCTGGACTTACCGGAGGGGGTTCAGCAAGATGCTGAGACATTCATGGCTTGGGAGCATACTGACCTTAATACCTGCCTCAACTTTCTGGCCACAGGTGAGACGGTGGTAGCATTCTTGGCATAGATACCATCTGTATTTAACCAAATCCCATCTGTCCATCCTCAGGACTTTGCAGTTGCTTGTCCACTCAGCTTGGCCATGTCANAGATATATATATATATATATATATAAACTTAACTTTAAAAAAAATTAGTGCTCTGAATTGCTGAGACATCTCTCCAACCCCCTTTTTTGGGACAGAATCTCACTGTGTAACCCTGGCTGGCATGGAACTCACTATGCAGACCAGGCTGGCCTCAAACTCAAAAGATGCACCTCTGCCTCTGGAGTGCTGGGATTAGAGGCACCTGCTGAGCTATAGTCCTCCCAAGGCAATGAGAGACATCAGGACTAGTACTGTCAGAAAATGTCCTATTTTTATTCAAAGCACAAAAATTGAGACATAACATATACATCTGTACATGGAGGAAACTAATACCAGAAAGTTTACAAAACCCTGGTGGATGCCTCAGAGTGCCCTGGTTCCCAGAGCATGAGGCTGGTCAGCATGCCCTCCCCCAGGTCCCACACAGCCCAGGGCAGCACATGCTTCAACAGTGGACTCCTAGAGGCCGCTGCAGTGACACACCTGGGGAGCCCCTGGGCAAGTAGAGAGGGACTTAGACTCTGACTCTATTGTGGGTGCAGGAGGAACCCTCACAGAGATGGCTCAGTGGTCCTGCCTGCAGGACACAGTTCTGCACTGATTTCCTCCACCTCCATCAGGACTTTGTAAGAGGCATCTCTTGCTGAGGATGGGACAGGAGAAAGGCCACAGCAGAGGGCAGCTGTCCCTCAGGAGAGGAAGCCGAGAGAAGCAGCCACACCAGCCACACCTAGACGGTCACACCCACCCTCCTACAAGACCACAAAAGGCTGGGCAGGACAACTTGACTCACTGTCCTCTGTCCTCCCATCGCCAAGTCCCAGACAACCCCACTATACTTTTGGAAAGGCTGAAAAGGGCTGGGAGGGCCCCAGAGAGGGAGCAGGCGCTCTCACACCAGGAAGGAACAGAGAAGCAATGGGGCCTGGCAGCTTTTGTGAGGACCGTGAGGCAGGAGAGGACAGGGACAACCAGGCTAGAGGCTCCGGAAGCCTGCGACCACTCAGGGCTATCTGGAGAACAGCTGCCCACTCCCCAGAACACTGCCTGCCTAAAGTGGAGCCCTTGGAAGGCGCACTGAAGACTGCAGGAAAGGGCATAACTGGAAGCCACAGGCTCTGCCTATAAACCCCCAGTACAGGTCAGGCTGGCTGTAGGAGGAGTGCAGGCCAGGATGCCTGTGCAAGTTCCTAGTATGATCACCCAGGCTGGCCAGCGATTGTGTGTGTGTGTGCGCGCACGCGCGCATGTGTGTGTGTGTGTACGCGTTTGCGTGTGTTTGGGGAAAGGCAATTTTCATTCCAGTGTTTCCAGACAAAACCCAACCGAGCCACCACCAGAAAAGGCAAGACAGCTTTGTTAATTTTTCTTCTCGTATAAAAAAAAAAGTTCCTGGCCCTTCCTCCCCTTCCCTGAGGTGAAGGGAAAGCTGGCTGCTGAGAAAGCAGGAGACACGACAAGATCCTTGCCAGGTCTGTGCTGCACATAACCACTGCATAAGGCACCCACAGAGAGTACAGCTCAGAAGGCAGGTGACAGAAGAGGCTGGGGCTCAGGGAAGGAGAGAGAGGAGGCTTTAATTCCCCTGGAAGGTTCCTCGGGCAGCAGATGAGGCAGCACTGCGGAAGGTTCTGTTGCTGAAGATGCCCTGGGAAAACTCCTCCTGGGCCTGCTGAAAGCTGGCTCCTGTCCGGCGGTAGAAGGCATGGACCTAGGGAAACAGGCTGGGTGAACAGAGCCCAGAAATGTCCTGGCAATCCAGGGTCTACTGCCCACCTTCCCAGGGCTCAGCTGCAGGGGTCAGGTATGTCCAGGTCCAGGCAGGCTTTCTGTAGGCTGTGCCCCAACTTACCCGCTGAAGGAGGAAGAGTGAGAGCCCAGCACACAGGGTGAAGAAGCCAGCCACCACCATCATGATGATCGACACAGCTAAGGACACGTCCCTTTTCAGGGTAGACAGGGCTGCCAGCCAACCACTACAGAAGAAGCCAGAAGGGTGAGGTGAGACAGGCCACAAGTCACTAGGAGGAGCTACTCTGGGCTGGGCCACCATCTGCTAGACGAGAAGCCTTGTGGGTCAGTGACTGTGGTCTGCAAGAGGCCAGCATGTGAGGGCTGAGCGGCCTACACTGCTCCCACACCTCTCCTGGGGCCTCAGAGGTAGAGTCAGTCACACAGGGAACACGGGCCCTGTGAGCTCTAGAGGGGAGATGTGTCAGTTGCCTTCAGTCAGAAGCCTAAAAGGTTCAGTGTATGCCGCTGCCTGGGAACTGGGGAAGGCCTGGTGTACTGAAGACTCTGGGGTGAGGAACACAGACCACCCTGTTACCTGCACACTGTCACCTCTGTGTCCTCCGCTAAGCCATTTCTCCAGCCCCCCAAAATGATTTAAAAAAAAATTGGGGCTGGAGAGATGGCCTAGCGGTTAAGAGCACCGACCCCTCTTATAGAGGACCGGGGTTCGATCCCCAGCACCCACATGGTGGCTAAGAACCGTCTGAAACTCCAATTCCAGGAGAACTCCAGTTCCAGGAGAATCCGACACCCTCTTCTGACCTCCGCAGCATTGCACGACACAGGTGCACAAACCTACATGCAGACAGTACATTTATACACATACAAAAAAAAAATCATCAGTAGCAAGGCACGTGGGAGGCAGGTATCTTGAGTTTGAGGCCAGCCTGGGCTACATGATGAGACTATTAGAAAAAAACACGTTGTGGCTGGAGACACGGCTCAGTGGTTAAGAGCACTGAGTACTCTTGCAGAGGACCCAGGGAGATTCCATCCTCAATGCTGCCCTTTGTTGTACTGGGCAGATAAGATGTCACACTTCCACCCCTTTAATCCCAGTACTCAGGAGGCAGAGGCAGGGGGAATCTCTGGTCTACAGAGTGAGCTCCAGGCCAGCTGGGACTAAAAGGGAGACCCTGCCTCAAAAAGAGCAAAGAATCTTAAACGAAAAAAAAAAAAGATGTCAGACTTCCTACCTACCAATACACACCTGTGAGTTTCGTTGCCCCGTAAGAGCCATGGTGACCTGCACCTCCCGGCCTCTCTATACGCCCCTCAAACCCTATTTCCACCCTGTAGCATGGTAGTTTTGGTATAATAGATACTGACTTTCACCTCCGGGCCCATTATTGGGTTGTCCTTCCACCTGTCTCCATCTCCCTGTTACCTTCTCCCTGCCCCTCTCTGTTGCCACAGGATACTCAGAGTGCTGGGAAAAAACTCTGTTAATCATAGAGGAGGAGGAGGAACATCATAAGGCAACATCTGGTGCCACAACATGGAGCTAACGTTTTTCACAGGACAAAAAGGAAAAAAGATATTTTTGGAGGATTCAGAGAAGGGAACATAAGCCCTCCCCGTCCAGTAGGGAACTGGGGTAACGGGTAGCTGTGCCCCGTCTCTCTGACTTTCTTGAGGGGGAAAAGCTGTCTTTTTTCCTACCTTTACTTTCGGTCTGCTGTCACGTATGTTCAGTATGATAAGGAAATAATTGATGTCTCTCGGTGGGGGCTATTCTCCCATGTTAACTGAAGGTGGCTCTATCCTCTATTGGAACTCCAACTGCCTGACTGGGTATTAGCAAAGACCCTCTATCTAGATTCTCTATTCTGTCATGCAAAACTGGTTACCCAACAGCCAGTAAGTACGCTTAGCATGGCTGCCAGACTCTTAAATTTGGGGTGAGGCTTGGCTGAAGTGGGACATGTGAATCTCCCAGGGGCTTCTCTATTATGGGAAACAATCAAATATGCCAGAGACCCACACGTTAAAAAAATAAAAATTCTTAAAACCTAAGGAGTTAGCAGGGTTTGGTGGTGCACACCTTTAATCCTAGCACTTGGGAGGTGGGTCTTTGTGAGTTCAAGGCCAGCCTGGTCTACAGAGTGAGTTCCAGGACAGCTGGGGCTACAGGGAGACCCTGTCTCAAAAAGACTAAAAAAAAAACAAAAAAAAAATTCATTTATTTTTGTCTTTTTGAGTAACTGTTACTGTTCCTTGCATATCAATTTGTTTTTTTTTTTTTTTGTCTTTTTGAGACAGGGTGGGTCTCCCTGTAGCTCTGGTTGTCCTGGAACTGCTATGTAGACCAGGCTGGACTTGAACTCACCATGCCCGGCTCATATATTTTTATCCGAGTTGAGTTTTAATAACATAGCCATATCAAACATCTCATTAAAAGTTTAAATTTCATCTCAAGCGGGCTGGAGCGATTGGGCCTAGTGGTTAGAGACCCAGATCGCTCTCATAAGAGGAACCAAGTTCAGTCCTCCAGCACACCACATGGCATGGTACGAGAGCGCTGATAACTCCAAATCCTGGAGGATCTACACGCTCCTACTTACCTCTTTGCGCATTACGTACGGGTGCACAGACTTGACATTCAGGAAAACACACATACATACTATCAAATGATCTATTGCTTATTAAGGTAAATATACTAATATTAAAGAGAACAGAAGAATATGAGAGAGAGAGAGAGAAAGTTTTTTTTTTTTATTTAAAAAAAAAATTTCATCTCAAGCATGTGCAGTAAGATATAAAATTAGCACATACCTTTAATCCTAAGTTGGCAGCTTGGGAGGCGAGGGCACATGGTGCTGGCGATCTGTGAGTTTTAAAGAGCCAGCGCTGGTTTCTCACACAGCAAAAAGTTCTCAGCAGTACACGCTAGGGCTGCGAGCTCCTGAGACCTTGGCTCAAAAAACAAAACAAACAAACAAAAACCCCCAAACCCCCCCAAGTCATCCTAAATCCATGTTTTGGCCTTTTAAACTTCCGTTTAAAATCAATTCCTAAGACAGTTATGGGGGCTAAGATGGCCTAGTGGTTAAGACGCCAACTGCTCTTGCAGAAGGTTCGGATCGTCGCCAAGCATCCACCATGGCGGCTGAGACTGAGACGCGTTCCTTAACTCCGTTCTCATCGCGCGCATCAGACACCCTTTCTCTCGCACCTTGACGCTCCTGTAGCGGAACCACCAATGCATCTGACAGAGCACAGTACATTGGCAGACGGTACATTCAATACACATAAAAAAAAAAAATCAACCTAAAATAAAGCTGGGCATGGTGAGTGCACGCCTTTTTCAATCCAGCAGTTGGAATGGCAGAGGTCAAGCGGTGGAGATCTCTAACGTGAATATCAATGGGAGAGCAAGATGGGTCTACAGAGAGAGCTCCAGTACAGCTGGGCCACGACTAAAAGGAGCTGCTGTTTCAATAAAAATAGGACCAAAAAAAAAAAAAAAACATCAAAAGAACTAAAAATAAATTTTTTTTTTTTTTTTGTCTTTTAGGTTGTCTTTTTGAGGACAGGGGCTTCTCCCTGTAGCCCCACGCTTGTCCTGGGAACTCACTTGTAGACCAGGCTGGCCTTTGAACTCGCAAAGATTCCATCTGCCTCTGCCCGCCAAGTGCTAGGGATAAAGGCGTGCGCCACCACGCCCGGGCTTAAACACACACATTTTTAATCGTCAGCACTCTAAAAGCAAAACCAGGCAGATATGTATGGAGATTGTCAGGGAAGTCCAGCCTGACAAAAAACTCTCTTATAAATTGTTCTTTAGTAACTATTTCCGGTTATTAAATAAAAACCCAGTTAAAATACTTACTCTAGGGGCCTGGGTGTGGTGAAGGCACATCCTGGTTAATCCTACACTTGAGAGGCAGAGGCAGGTGGATCTTTGTGAGTTCAAAGGGAAGCCTGGTATACATGGTGAGCTCCAGGCCAACTAGACCAAAGGGAGACCCTTGCTGAAAAAGACAAAAAAAAAAAAAAAAAAAAAAAAGTAAAAGTCAGCCACGCATTGGTGGCGCAATGCCTTTAAGCTTAGCATTGGGGAGGCAGAGGTCAGGCGAATCTTTGTGAGTTCAAGGCCAGCCAGGTTCTACATAGTAGTTCCAGGGACAGCTTGGGGCTACAGGGAGACCCTGTCTTTGAAAAGATCAACAACAAAAAAATGTAAAAAGTCTTTATCATTCTCCTTAAAATAAAAAGGACAAATACTATAACTCCCTCCAAAATACAATAAAGAGAAACTTTCTACTCAGCATTTCTCTGGGTTGGAAGTCAATTATAACTATCAGGGTGTGAATTCGGCAAAGACCCAGAGTCCATTGGAAATGCAGAGGCATCCAAGGCCAGTGGCACCGAGAAAACTGCTCTACCAGCCTGCCTTTGTTATGGAAAAGCAGACCACACAGGATACTCAGGAATCTTCCACCCCTTTGAAAAGCCAGAGTACTTTATTTTGCGATTCTTAGCCTCAGCCTTTCATGGCTGCGCTATCTGCACACACCTTTAATCCTAGCACAGGGAGGCAGAGGCAGGCGGACCTTTGTGAGTTCAAGGCCAGCCTGGTCTACAGAGAGAACAGCTGGCGCTACAGGGAGACCCTGTGTCAAAAAAGACCAAAAAAAAAAAAAAAAAAAAAAGACAGAGTTCTGCCAAATACCCTACCCCACCTCCTACCTGAGTCCCTACCCTGCCTCCTCAAATTCCTGGGCCAGGCGCCACTCAGTGCTGGCTCTATTTTTCCTTTGAGCTTAGCCCACCTACCCTGAAGAAAACTATCCCGGAGTGCCTAAACCTTGGGGAGAGCGCAATAACCTAACAATAACTGTAACTCCTTACTGAACATCCTTAACTTCTTCCTTGCACTAAGAGACATGAAAGCTCTTGGAGGGATACTTTTATTTCCAAAAAACATCTATTAAGAAAAGGTGTTAAAGCCAGGTACAATACTAAGCCTCAAAAGAAAGCCTAACAGTTCACTAAAGGTATAGTATTCAAAATTGGATATAAACCATCTAAATTAAACAAAATACCTTTCTTTGCTGGAAAATCTTACTAAAAATAAACAGTCCCACCTGGCTGGGGCATCCCCCAACAGCCAACTGGTATCAGTAAAAACAAAACAAAACAACAAAAAAACCAACACAGCTGTCTTTTATCACAGCCAAAAGTCAGGCCCAATAAATATCTATCGAGGCTACAAAAATATTAAAGGTCCATGAGTAAAAACCCCAAATACCAAATTGGTACATTATTTTATTTTTCAAACTTGTTGTTAAAGGGCTAAAATATTTTATTTTATTTATTTATTTATTTTTATATTTTTGAGACAGGGTCTCCCTTTAATCCCAGCTGGCCTGGAGCTCCCTCTGTAGACCAGGCTGGCCTTGAACTCACAGAGATCCACCTGCCTCTGCCTCCCAAGTGCTAGAATCAAAGGCATGCACCACCACGCCCAGCATTCTTTAAAAAATATTTTATTCTTAAAAGGAATTTGATTAGCCTTCATCCGTTTATCTACTAAAATGTACTTATGATAAATGATGTTATTTCTAGAAAAACACTATAATGTAAAGGATAATGGTATTTTTTTTAATTTTTATTTATTTTTGTATGTGTATGAGTGTACTGTCTGCATGTACGTTTGTGCGCCCGTGTTGTGCAATGCCTTGGAAGTCAGAAGAGGGTGTCGGATTCCCCTGGAACTAGAGTTCTCCTGGAATTGGAGTTAAGACGGTTCTCAGCCACCATGTAGGTGCTGGGGATCGAACCCGGGTCCTCTGCAAGAGCAGTCGGCGCTCTTAACCCCCAGGTCATCTCTCCAGCCCAGATAATGGTATTTCTAACCACCTGTGCTGTGCCCATAACACACAACCTGGTATAATAAATGTTTGCTTAAGTGCTTAAGCTTTTACTATTTATATTTCATCATTAAAATGAAAGGAAATACCCCTGGATGAGCTGCCAACCTCCTGGGAAGAAAAGCTGGGACAGACTGCAAGGCCCAGGTAGGACTTCAACAACAGAATGGATTACTCTTCTCTCCATCCACTCCTGCCCCCTTCCTCTCCAAATCCTAGGAGCTACTCACTAAAGAAAAAAACATGCCAGAGGCCAAGGAAATAGTTGTAAACTCACAACTATCAGAGAGTAGACTTTATTCCATCGATATAGTTATATGTACAGGCCCTTGCAGCCAAACTTGAGACTTTAGGGGTATAACTAAAAGCACCATCTACGTTATATGGGGCTCAAATAATGCCTGTACGTCTTCAGGGGAGGAAAAATGTTGATTTTGTGAATGAAAATGTTGCTTTCCTGTCTATGTCCTGGGGGAGGAAAACCATAAGAACTGCTGCTTCCTGTCTATGTCCTGGGGGAGGAAAACCATAAGAACTGCTGCTTCCTGTCTATGTCCTGGGGGGAGGAAAACCATAAGAACTGCTGCTTCCTGTCTATGTCCTGGGGGAGGAGGAAAACCATAAGAACTGCTGCTTCCTGGCTATGATCTCCGGGGGACGGGGAAACCATAAAAACTGCTGCTTCCTGTCTATGTCCTGGGAGGAGGAAAACCATAAGAATCTGCTTCCTGTCCATGTCCCTGGGGGAGGAAAAAACCATAAGAACTGCTTGCTTCCTGTCATGTCCTGGGGGAGGAAAACCATAAGGAACTGCTGCTTCCTGTCTATGTCCCGGTGGGGGGGAGGGACCATAAGAAAGCTGTTGCTGTCCTATGTCCTGGGGGGGAGGAACCACTAAGAACTGCGGCTGTCTGTTATGTCCTGGGTGGGGAGAGACCATAGAGAACTGCGGCTTCTCTAGTCTAATGTCCGCCCGGGGGGGAGGAAAACCATAAGAAACGGGCTCTGCTTCCGGGGAGGAATGTTCTTTTAGAGTTGCTCTATGTCTGTCGGGAGGGAACCATAAGAACTGCTGGCTTCCTGTCTATGTCCTGGGGGGAGGAAACCATAAGAACCTGCTGCTGTCCGTTCTATGTCCTGGGGGAGAGAAACAAACCAGAAGAACTGCTGCTTCCTGTCTATGTCCTGGGAGTGAGGAAAAACAAAAATGGTTCCTTAAATAGTTGTGGCGACAAAAAAAAAGACACTAGCTTGCTTCCTGTGCTATGTCCCGGGGGAGGGGGAAAACCATAAGAACTGTCTGCTTCCTGTCTATGTCCTGGGGGAGGAAAACCATAAGAAGCTTGCTTTCCTGTCTATGTCCTGGGGGAGGAAAACCATAAGAACTGCTGCTTTCCTGTCTATGTCCTGGGGGAGGAAAAATAAAAACACTGGCTGCTTCCTGTCTATGTCCTGGGAGGGGGGAAACCATAAGAACTGCTGCTTCCTATCTATGTCCTGCGGGGAGGAAAACCATAAGAACTGCTGCTTCCTGTCTATGTCCTGGTGGGAGAAAACCATAGATAACTGCTGCTTCCTGTCTAGGTCCTGGGAGGAGGAAAACCATAAGAACTGCTGCTTCCTGTCTATGTCCTGGGGGGGGGGAAAACCATAAGAACTGCTCTTCTTGTCGTTGTCCCGGGGGGGGGGACGGAACAAAGTAAAACTGCTGCTTCCTCTGTCCGGGGGGGGAGGAAAACCATAAAGCAACTGCTGCTTACTCTATGTCCCGGGGGGGGGGACGGACCATAAGAACTGCGGCTTCATGGTCTATGTCCGGGGGGGGAGGGGACACCATAAGAACTGCTGCTTCCTGTCTATGTCCTGGGTGGAGGAAAACCATAAGAACTGCTGCTTCCTGTCCATGTCCTGGGGGAGGAAAACATAAGAATCTCGCTCCGTCTATGTCCTGGGAGGAAGAAAACCTAAGACTGCTGCTCCTGTCTTGTTCCTGGGGGAGGAAAACCATTAAGAACTGCTGCTTCATGTCTATGTCACTGGGGGAGGAAAAACCATAAGAACTGTGCTTCCTGTCTATGTCCTGGGGGGAGGAAAACCATAGAAACTGCTGCTTCCTGTCTATGTCCTCGGGGGAGGAAACCATTAGAAACTGCTGCTTCCTGTCTATGTCCTGGGGGAGGAAAACCATAAGAACTGTGCTTTCCTGTCTATGTCCTGGGGGGAGGAAAACCATAAGAACGCTGCTTCCTGTCTATGTCCTGGGGGAGGAAAACCATAAGAACTGCTGCTTCCTATTCTATGTCCTGGGGGAGGAAAACCATAAGAAACTGCTGCTTCCTGTCTATGTCCCGGGGGGGGGGGAAACCAATAAGAACTGCTGCTTCCTTCTATGTCCTGGGGGAGGGAAAACCATAAGAACTGCTGCTTCCTGTCCATGTCCTGGGGGGAGGAAAAACCATAAGAACTCGCGCTTCCTGATCCATGTCCTGGGGGGGAGGAAAACCATAAGAACTGCTGCTTCCTGTCTATGTCCTGGGGGATGAGGAAGAGAAAACACATGTAAGAACTGCTGCTTCCTGTCTATGTCCTGGGAGGAGGAAAACCATAAGAACTGCTGCTTCCTGTCTATGTCCTGGGGAGGAAGGAAGGGAAAAACCATAAGAACTGCTGCTTCCTGTCTATGTCCTGGGGGGAGGAAACCATAAGAACTGCTGCTTCCTGTCTATGTCCTGGGGGGGGGGAACCATAAGAACTGCTGCTTCCTGTCTATGTCCTGGGGGGGGGAACCATAAGAACTGCTGCTTCCTGTCTATGTCCTGGGGGGAGGAAAACCATAAGAACTGCTGCTTCCTGTCTATGTCCTGGGGGGATGAAAACCATAAGAACTGCTGCTTCCTGTCTATGTCCTGGGCGGGGCATGTTGTCTTTGTGTGTCAGTGTATCTCGGTTATCCTATTATTGGTCTCCTAGTTCCCCTGCCCCCACCCCAAGTTCCTCTAGGAGCTACCTCCAACCCTCAGGCAACCTTAATACTCCCTTTTGTTAGGCCCAATATCACCTTTAGGAGTCTGTTCTGGATTTGTTATTAATCTAGCAGAGGCAGTGGGATCTTTGTGAGTTCGAGAGCCAGGCTGTCTACAGAGTTGCGTTCCAGGACACTGGGGCTACAGGGAGGACCCAAGTCTTGAAAAGACCAAAAAAAAAAACAAAAAAAAAAAAGAACCCCAACAACAAAAAAAAATAAGAGCAAAACAAATAACCAGAATTAGTGCTGGGTGTTGGTGGTGCACACCGTTTAATCACCATGAACTCAGGAGCGAGAGGGAGTGCAGGATTCTCTGTGAGTTCAAGGCCAACCTGGTCTACAGAGCAGCTCCCAGGGCAGCGGGACTTAAGGGAAGACCCTTGTCTCACAAAATACCAAACCCCCCCCCTCCAAACAAAAGAAAAACAAAAAAATTCCGTATTAGTAATCTTACTGAAGTTGCAGCCCAAAGTTCCTAGTCCAGTACAGGCCATCCATGAANAAAAAAAAAAAAAAAAAAAAGAACCCCAAAAAACAAAAAAATAAGCAAACAAATAACCAGAATTAGTGCTGGGTGTGGTGGTGCACACCTTTAATCCCAGAACTCAGGAGGCAGAGGCAGGCGGATCTCTGTGAGTTCAAGGCCAACCTGGTCTACAGAGCAAGCTCCAGGGCAGCTGGGATTAAAGGGAGACCCTGTCTCAAAAATACCAAACCCCCCCCCAAACCAAAAGAAAAACAAAAAAAATCCGTATTAGTAATCTTACTGAAGTTGCAGCCCAAAGTGTCCTAGTCCAATACCAGGCCATCCATAATATTCCCTGGAAAAAAATGAGATCACTGTCCCATCTTTTTTTTTAAATTTTATTTATTTCTGTATGTGTATGAATGTACTGTCTGCATGCAGGTTTGTGCACCCGTGTCGTGCAATGCTGCGGAGGTCAGAAGAGGGTGTCGGATTCCCCTGGAACTGGAGTTAAAGACGGTTCTCAGCCGCCATGTGGGTGCTGGGGATCGAACCCAGGTCCTCTGCATGAGCAGTTGGTGCTCTAACCACTAGGCCATCTCTCCAGCCCCACTGTCCCATCTTATTAAAAAACAAAGTCGGGATGAGACTGTTTGGCTTGAGCACCATGGAGTCTGCATCCACTTTCCCTACAGCTTCTTTGGAGTCGGGATGGGGGTGGGGGGCCCTGTTCATCAAGTGAGATCCCATCCCCTAAGGCTTCTCTTTGATGTACTGGGCAGATGTCACACTTCCTACCTACCAATACACACCTGGGAGTTTTGTACTTACTCCTAGCCACTGAGTCATCTCTCCAGCACCATCTTTAGTTTTTAGACAGTGTGACACAATGTAGCCCTGGCTAGCCTAGATCTTACTATGTAAACCAGGCTGGCCTCAAACTCACAGAGCTCCATTTGCCTTTTCCTCTCATGTGCTAGGATTAAAGGTGTATGCCGGTTTGGTGAGACGGGGTTTCTCCATGGAGTGCAGGCTGGACTGGAACTCGCTATGCAGCCCAGGTTGACCTTAAACTTTCAATCTTTCTGTCTCAGTCTCCCAAGTGCTGGAAGTACAGACACGTAGCACCTACACATTCGGCTAATCACAGCCTTTCTATCAAGAACTTTCATTAGAGTAATGAATAATGAAACTGGACCATCCATCAGAAGGGGCCAGACTGGAAACACCAGAAGAGAAGGGAGCGTGGTGGTAGGAGGGCAGTATGCTCAGCCACAGAGTCCCAGGAAGGCCAGGCCTCTCCTCACCCTAGACTGCTTGCTGCTTCAGGGAGGGGACAAAATAGTGCACCTTTCTAGGTTCTAGGTTCTAGGTTCATACCCTCAGTCCTGTTCAATGCCATCAGATTTTCTTTTGGAAGCTAATTCTGAGCTTGTTAGGGGCAGGTCAGAAAGAGTTAATCAGAAGGAAGGCATTAACTGTAAAACTGAGTTAGCTAAAGCAAGCCTGGTTCCCATCAATAGCTTAACGGCAAGAATACAGTCCGGCCCTGAGTTCCTAGTTCCCAAAGCTACCTGAGGTCAGGATGAATTTTCCAAGCCCTGAAGGAGTGCATTTACTCTCCAAGGGCCTTCACCGTGCTAAACACAACCAATCAGCTTAAAGGTCACCACTGCTTGCATTGTGTTTCTATAGCCTTGCAATTGTTTCACTAACAATCACCAATGCTCCCCTGGTTTGTGGTTTTTGTCCTTAAAAGTTCTCTGTAACAGACTGTTGCGATCCTACTCATCACTGTGTGGAAGGGGTTTGTCCCTGGTCCACCAGGTTTTCTCAATTGGCTCCCTGGTGGACCAGCAAATTAAATTTTGTTTCAAAGATTGAATCCTGGGCTTGAGAGCTTTTCTGTGGAATTTTCGGACCAAACATTTGGGGGCTTGTCTGGGAGTGCATAGACCTCCAAGCCCAGCCAATTTCCTGTCCCTGAGTGCTGCCCACCTCATCCTGAGGTAAGATTTCTGCTTTTTATTCTTTTCTTTTTTTTAACTGACTGGACAGTTTGAGTGTGTCCCTTCTGGTTGTGATCACATTCTGGTTCTGGTTTGTCTAGACTTTTGGGTGACTTGTGTGGAGAGAACTGGATGTGGTATTCCTTCCTGAGTCTGGGGATGGGGGATGCCCTATATCTCCATTAGGCCACGAGTGGATGGTTCAAGTCCATCCCTCCAGATTGAGCCAAGTGGACAGTTTGAGTCCATCCCTTCAGCACTGGGGAAGCCAGGTGGGTGGTTCGAGTCTGTCCCTCTGGAGTGGCTTTCCACTGCTTTTTCTGCCTGCAGCTGGCTGGTTCCTTTAACTTTAGCCTCATTTATCTTGTTCATTCTCATTCTGTTATTTTTGGCAGCCCAGGGCAATCAGACCAAGCCCTCTACACCATTGCTTGGTAAAGGCTCCTTTCGTGCCTTCTGCCATGGCTGAAACCCTTTCTTCCTCCCTCCCCGAGCCCTTCTCTCCCACCCCACTTTTCCACCCTGTGCAGGCAAGTGCACACACAAATGGGCTGTGCTACAAGCCCTAAGCAGCCACAGCTGTCAGTGCTCCATTCCCCCAGAAATAAAAGATCCATTAGAGTAAAATGCCAGGCAGCTGACCTCACTTAAGGAGGACTGTTAATTAAGGTGGAACAGACATTTAGTGAAATCAACCCAGCATTTTGGGGCTTTGAGTAAAAATGTGTTAAACTCTAATCATTGTGTGTGAATGTGACAATAAAAAAATTAATGGCTCCGCCAGGCGTGGTGGTGCACGCCTTTAATCCTAGCACGTGGGAGGCAGAGGCAGGTGGATCTTTGTGAGTTCAAGGCCAGCCTGGTCTACAAAGCGAGTTCCAGGACAGCTGTGGCTACAGGGAGACCCTGTCTCAAAAAGACCAAGAAAAAATTAATGGGTCCACAGCCCTGCGCAGCCAAGGTGTACAGCAGACCAGAAAACTAAGAACTTTCTATGCCTTAACATCAAATGATTCTATGAGATTTTAGAAAAAAGGGGCTCTCTCATATTAAGTCATGTGTCTATTCAAGCTGTCTCTGTGTTAACCATTCTCCTATGTGTCTGAGATTCATGTAACTGCTGTGTCTGCATTCTCTTGTGTGTTAATTTTTGTCAAAACAAAGTGGCCACTTCAAGGTTCTGTTCATTCTATACTGTGCACAAAAAATAAGTTTACTTTTGGCATACCTCTTAAACTTTTTCAAATTAGTTTTTCAAACTAATTTAAACTCAGGCTCCTAAGTTCCTAAACTGGTTATCTAAAGATTTTATTTGTTATCTGTTAGACTGAATTTGATCTCCAAATTTAACTGTTTTAAGGTGATGTGTTTGTTTCCAGGTGAAAAGAAAACAAGTTGTTTCCCAGACCTCTGAAGATCTAATCTTCGACCCTTATGGTTTCATTAAAGATGTTTGATTTCTTTTCTCCTACTGAGCCAGGCTTTTTACGGCCATGCCACTGTCCCTCTGCCCAGAGACCAACTTAAAAACCATTTACACCCTGGTACTTGAACAATAGCACACAGCTTTCTCCTGGATGCCTGTCAACTGCAATCTTCCCGCCAATGAAACAGCGTAAAGTGATTTTTGGTATTTACTGCTGAATTGTCTTGGTTTTGGACTGCCTTGGTAGGACTGAATGTTTCCTGACACCTCAATCTTTAGCTTCTCCCTTGCTGAAACTGTCTTTAATTATTATAACTTTAGTTATAGATAGCCTTCAGTACAAATTGGATATATAATTCTGTTAAAATATTTCACTTTTTAAAATATTTCAGTAAGTTCATAGTTTTGAAACTAAAGGTGAAAGACATCAATGACAGCATGATAAGGAAACTGTATTAGCCTTGGGAATGCAATTGGGGCTGTATGCTTTAAATGATATCTCTGAATAATGCAAACATTCATGTCTGACAGCAAGGTATGTGAGTCTGTTCAATACAAACACTAGGATAAAAATCTCTTGTATGAATGTGTAGATAAATGTATGTATATATGTGGATGATACTGCTAATAACTCTGTAATATACATACAGCATATTAGGAATCTATCAGACAGTGTTTCCTCCAGTGTGTGTATGTCTGTATATGATAGTAACATATGCAACCCTCATAAACTGCCATCCACAAAATTAAGTTTTAGATGCTTTGCACATGTTACTTTTAATTTTTTTTTTTTTTTTTTTTTTTT
>VZQC01008012.1:33615-51117 GCA_009823505.1 Rhizomys pruinosus
CAATTCCAGGAGAACCCCGGTTCCAGGGGAATCCAAGACCCTCTTCTGACCTCCGCGGCATTGCACGACATGGGTGCACAAACTTGCATGCAGACAGTACATTCATACACACACAGAAATTAAAAAAAAAAAAAAAAAAAAAAGAGATGGGGCTGGAGAGAGAGCCTAGTGGTTAAGAGTGCCGACCGCTCTTGCAGAGGACCTGGGTTCGATCTCCAGCACCCACATGGCGGCTAAGAACTGTCTGTAACTCCAATTCCAGGAGAACTCCAGTTCCAGGGGAATCAGAGACCCTCTTCTGACCTCCCCGGCATTGCCCGACAAGGGTGCGCAAACCTACATTCAGACAGTACATTCATACACATGCAAAAATAAATAAAATAAAAAAGAAAATGTAAAAAAAAAAAAAAGAGTTAATCAGACGGAAGGTATTAACTGGAAAACTGAGTTAGCTAAAGCAAGCCTGGTTCCCATGACTACCTTAACCACAAGGATACAGTCCAGCCCTGAGTTCCTAGTTCCCAGGGGTACCTGAGGTCAGGATGAACTTTCCCAGCCCTGAAGAAGTGCATTAACTCTTTAGGGCTTCACACTGTTAAACACAACCATCTTGAAGGTCACCACTGCTTGCTTTGTGTTTCTATAGCCTCCCAATTGTGCTTCACTAACAATCACCAGTGCTCCCATTGGTTTGTGCTCTTTGCAGTTTTTGTCGTTAAAAGTTCTCTGTAACAGTCACCTTCCCACTCATGCCTGTGTGGAGTGAATGTGTCCCTGGTCCAACGGTTTTTCTCAGTTGGCTCCCTAGTAGACCAACAAATTAAATAAATTTTGTTTCAAAGATTGATTCCTGGGCTTGAGAATTTTTCTGTGCAATTTTCAGGCTCAACAAGCTGAGGACTGGGGTAGTCAGGAAATGCAGCAGCAAGACTCCTCCTCAGGGATGCTGGTCCCATCCCCAGGTTACAAGGCCTTGGGACATGGAGGGCATGGCTGAGTGTGTAGCTCCACTGGTGCAGTGCTTGCCTAGCCTACATGAGGCCCTACGTTCTGTTCCCAGCACTATACAAAAAATAGGTGTGGTGGTGCATGCCTGTGACCCCAGCACTTCAGACATGGAGGCAGGACGACCAGCTCCAGGTCATTTCTGACTAGACAGTGAGTTTGAGAAAAGTAAGGTATAACCCAGGAGTTCCAAAGGTCAGGGCGTCCATCAACCTCTAGTAGGCTGTGACAGGAGAAAGGGGAAATGTTCCAAGACAGTGCCAGACACAGACCTAGAAACTCAGGCTGCTAGGGACAGAGCCTCACTCCGGAAATCACTATAATCTAAGCTCCCTGGAAGCTGAGGAAGGAGGGTCGCCGTGAATCTGAGGCCAGCATGGGCTACATAGGAATTCCAGGCTAGAGTAAGACTCTGTCTCAAAAAGGAAACAGAGGCCAGGCACGGTGGTACACACCTTTAATCCTAGCTTTCAGGAGGCAGAGGCAGGCAGATCTCTGTGAGTTAAAGGCTAGGCTGATCTACATAGTTCTAGGACAGCCAGGGCTATAGGGAGACTCTATTTCAAAAACACCNAAAAAAAAAAAAAAAAAAAAAAAAAGGAAACAAAACATATTCAAGCCATGCTCACCTACACACCCTAGAATGTGAACAAGAGAAGACAAGTAGCTGCTTTAAAACACTGGGAAGCTAGGAGGTGGCTCAGTGATAGAGCATTGGCCTAGCATGCCCAAGGCTCTGGGTTTGGTCCCGTAGTAACACACACACACACACACACACACACACACACACACACACACACACAAAGGTAACCAGGATAGAGAGTCCCAAGGCAGATCCAAGTGTGACCACATCCCTTCTCCACCATGGTTGAAGCAAGGTCATATGAAGGACTCTTTAGGAGCTAACAAATGGCAAGGATGCTGAGTGCTCTGTAATACCCCAGGACTCACCTGGTCCCCAGGTTAGGCAAGCCAATCAACTGGATGAAGTAGATCCCTATTTGACAGAAAAATACAAAGAAGAACACGAAGAAACTGAAGGAGTTGTCAGACCTGTGGAGAGAGAAAGAAATAGATCACAAGAGGGCTTGGAGCCGGGCGTGGTAGTGCACACCTTTAATCCCAGCAGTCATGAGGCAGAGGCAGGCAGATGTCTGAGTTCAAAGCCAGCTTGGTCTACATAGTGAGTTCCAGGCGAGCTAGGGCTACAGTGACACCTGTCTCAAAAAGACCAAAAAAAAAAAAGGAGAGCTCGAGGCTGGCTCAGTGAGAAAAGGTGTCTGCTGGCAAGCCTGGGCCCTAAATGGTGGAAGAGATAACTCTTATAGGTTGTCCTCTGACACGTGTGCATGTACTATGTACACGTACACATAAACTAGCAAATAGGGGTCATATTGGGCACCTCAGCACTCATTCCCTGGTGTGACATCAGTCTTTACCTAGAGTCAGAGGCAGGACAGACAGTAGGTAGAACCCCGGGGACCAGCCACAGTTCATAAGGACAAACATAACAGGCACCACTATAATCAAGGGCTGTCTTTCACTACCTCTCACTTAATGGGTCAGGGCTTAACTTCCTCAGAGAACTGGTAAAGCTGCTCCCTCAAAGGGCAGTCCAGGGGCTGGCGAGCTGGCTCGGCAGTTAAGAACGCTGGCTGCTCTGAAGAGGACATGGATTGGGTTGCAGCACCCACATGGCAGCTAACAACGATCTCCAGGTCTTTTCTGCCCACATGAGTTCCCTTACACGTATACAGGCGCTACACTCATACACATAAAATAAAAATTTAATTAACAGCAATACAGCCGGGCGTGGTGGCGCACGCCTTTAATCCTAGCACTCGGGAGGCAGAGGGAGGTGGATCTCTGTGAGTTCAAGGCCAGCCTGGTCTACAGAGTGAGTTCCAGGCCAGCTGGGACTACAGGGAGACCCTGTCTCGAAAAGAGCAAAAAAAAAAAAATTAACAGCAATACAAACAGTCTAATTAATACTCCATCTGGAGTACTTTTTTGGGGGTCTTTTTTTGAGATAGAGACTCCCTAGCCCCATCCTGCTTGGAACTCTGCATACAGATCAAGCTGCCCTTGAACTTACAGAGATCCTGCCTGCCTCTACCTCCAAAGTGCTGGGATTAAAGGCGTGCATCACCATGCCCACATGGAGTACTTGATTTTCATGAGAGGCAAAAAACCTCTAAGTCAAAGACATAAATTTCTATCTGTACAATGGCAGGTCCAGGGCTAGGGTACAGCTCAATGTTAAAGACACTGGGAGGTAGGAACCCTGGGTAAGAGTCCTCAAGAGCTGAGCACCTCTACAGCTATGTTTCTGTTCAGACAGGGTCTTTTACAGTCCAGGCTGGCCTCAAATTCTGTGTGTCCTTCAGCTTCTGACCCTCCTGAGCTACATCCCCAACCCCAACCACTGTGTCCTTGAGGACTAGAATACAGTGGGAGTTCAGAACCTGGAGATGATGCTCCTGGTCCTTCTTCCCAGATCCACTAGACTCCCAGCCCTAAAACATCAAACATGAGGAATAATTTCAAAACCCCAGGGATCTGTGAGGTGCATCCATTTATGCTCATAAGAGCTACCTACATACTGGTAGATAACAGACACTTGAGGCCAGAGGTAAGTGGGAAAGACTGGCCATAGACAACACCTACCTTAGCCCTGAGCAGCACCTTGAGCCTCTGAATGGTACTCCCTCTTCCCAACAACTAAAAGCCTGGCCTGCTGACCAGCCTCACAATCCCCTCTCTCATTTTCCTGAGCTCATCCAACCCCAGAGCAAACCAAGATAGCTGAGTTTGACTTCTCTGCTCTGGCTCTGAGTGGGAAAAGGAAAAGCAATCTATTCTGTGCCGGGACTGGGATGGGGCCCAGGGCATGGGCCCATCAGCCTTTCATGGGATGCCGCCCGTGCCCTCGCCCCTTGTACTACCTCCACTCCACTCACCTGAAAGCCTTGTAGATGGGTCGGTACCAACAAAGGAAGGCACACGGGGTGAAGATCAGAAACCACAGGATGGAAAGGCCAAAGGCAGTTCCATTGGCGCTATCACTTGTGAACCAGGCCAGGCACGCAAGCAGGTTCAGAAACAGAGTCACTGAATGCACTGGGAAGTGGAGAGGGGGGAGAGAAAGGTAGCTTGAACCAAGGGGCTAAGGGTTGGCTGCCCCAAGGAGCAACCCAGTCCCTAGAAGAAATGAGGTCCACGATGTGGGGCAGCTACAAAAATAGCAGAGGACCCCAGTCTATACTTGGGCAGGATTAGCTTCTAAACCTTGGTTTTCAGGGACCTTACATCAGGGACTGAATTAAGTACTTAGGAGGTGACAGGTAGAACCAGGTCTCTTGGGGATAGGTAAGGTGAGATGTAGGCTAGACTAGCTTTGAACACAGAGATCTGCCTTCTTCAGCCTCCTGAGGGCTGGGATTAAAGGCATGAGCCACCATGCCTGGCTTGAAGTAATTCTTTCCTTCAGTCTAAGGGCCTACAATGGACTCTCAGGAGTCTTATCCTTCATGCCTAGAAACCAAGAATTCTGTGGGGAGGGGAGCCTTCACCCACTGCACCTTTTAGCACAGTGAGCTCTGTAGGGACTCAGATGTCTTTGGCTAGTCCTCTGTAGGGACTCAGATGTCTTTGGCTAGTCCCATCTCAACTGTCTTAGTAGTCTAGCTGCCCCTTCTGAGCAGGTTCCCAGAATCGAGGCAGCCTGTGGAATAAGGAAATTCCCCAGCCCAGCCCAGGCCCTGGGAAGGCCAGAGTCAGAAAGAGGTCTTGACCCCAGGGTGGAACACGGAGAACAAACCCAGGGCTATCAAGACATTCCCAATGCACCCTGGAACTCCAAGGCCAGGAGCAGGACTCACACATCCAGAGATAGTAGAGCATCTTGCATATCCGCTGGTAGTCAGCAGGGATCTCGGCAGAGAAGTCCTGGTAGAAGCAGGGCTTGACAGGGCACCATGAGGGCAGGGGCGGCCAGTTGTTGTCTCTCACTGAGAGGAAAGAGTCCAGCCTCAGCGTGGTGTGAGGAACAGGCACACACTGGGCCTATATAGGCAAAGCAGGGCTTGCACAGCAGCTCCAGCAGGCACATTTCAGGAGTTTCAGCAGGCTTCATGGAGCATGAAGTCAGGTAGAAATGAGACCCAGAGAGATACTCATAAGCTCCCTCGAAGATAATTGCACTGGGCAGTTAATACAGGGAGGAAAGTGGCCTACATGATTATTTTTATTAACAATCGGCCCAGTACCAAGGCAAGCAGGGTCATCCTTGTAACCATGGGATCACAGACCCAGTACCCTCAGTGCTATTAAGGTCTCAAAGAATCTATTAGGACTACACTGCAGGTCTTCCTACTTCTACTTCTCTTCCCTAGAACCAGCCACACACCCCCTTCTTTTGGAACACAGTCTTGCTGTTCTGTAGCCTACTTTGGCCTGGAACTTGGGAGTGATCCTCCTGCCTCTGCTTCTCGGTGCTACGATAACAAGCACTGCCACCATGCTCAACTCCAGAACCAATGCTCTTGTGAAATCAGGAACTTTGCAAGCTTTGTGTCTACTCTCGGAAGAAGGTGGAGCTTAGGTGAGCCCCTGGTATGGTCCAGGTCACCCTCCTGTGCAGGCTGGGTCCCAGCAGTGTCCTTACCATGCAGGTTAGCTGCAGCGTCCTTACCGTGCAGGTTAGCTGCAGTGTCCTTACCATGCAGGTTAGCTGCAGTGTCCTTACCATGCAGGTTAGCTGCAGTGTCCGTACCATGCAGGTTAGCTGCAGTGACCTTACCATGCAGGTTAGCTGCAGTGTCCTTACCATGCAGGTTAGCTGCAGTGACCTTACCATGCAGGTTAGCTGCAGTGTCCTTACCATGCAGGTTAGCTGCAGTGTCCTTACCATGCAGGCTAGCTGCAGTGTCCTTACCATGCAGGTTAGCTGCAGTGTTCTGCAGCTCCCGCTCCTTGCGCTCCAGTTCAGCAGCTTTCCTGTCCAGTTCTTCCTGCTGCCGTAGCAGGCCTGCATGGGCTGCAGCTGCAACAGCCTGGAGAGAGCAGGAGCAAGGGGCAGGTTGGAACGAGAAAGGAAGAGGGCCGGCCCGGCAGGCGGCAGGGACTGTCGCCTAGGCAGCAGGAACTCTCGGGATCCAAGAGGGGGTGACCCCCCAAGCCTGCCTTGGTTGCCAAGGAACACACTGGAAGTGCCAAGGTGACCCATCGCCCACTGCCCCATCACCCACTGCCCCATGTGTCCTCATCCTCATTCATTCCCAGGGCTTTCCACTCTCATCCTTCTCCCTCGTGGCTTCTTCTCTAGTCCTTCATACTAGAGTCCGAAGTGAGGTCAACTTATAGGGTCCTTTCCGGTAACAGCCAAGGGATAAAAACCTCACAAGAGATCAACCCGAAGCCAGGAACCCAGAGACTTGAGCCCAAAGGGAAGAGCCTGGAGGGGGTGTCCAAGTGGAGAAAGTCTAGGCTGGCAGCACTGAGCACTGAGAGGAGGTATGAGGGCAGGGCACAGGTTCCAAGCCCTTTACTAGAACATGGACCTCCTTGGGCCCACCTCAACAATGGATGACTTCTACAATAACTGGCTATGCCCTGAGGACAACCCAAGAGGCTTGGCCCCGTGTCCAGCCTCCAAGAAGGCTGAACAGAAATTGGCCCAGGTGCCTGCTATTGTCTTCTTTTTGGGGGGCAGAGCCGGCTGGGGGAAAGGGGTTATTTGAGACAGGGTTTCACTATAGTCCAAGCTGTCCTGGAACTCAGTATGTAGACCAGTAGACCAGGCTGGCCTTGAACTCACAGAGCCTCGCTTTCCTCTGCCTTCCAAGTACGGGGATTACAGGCATGGGCCACCATGCCCAGGCAGCTATGGGCCTCTTTAGGGGAGCAGGGACTATGCTATCCTTCTCACGGGATGACAAGCAGGCATGTGGATACATACACACATTTCACCAAAGCAACTCAACAGAGAGCTGAGCTTGCCTTTGGAGAAAAACTCCAGGCACTGGGGTTATAGATGACCTCACAGTGTCACCCTGAGAATCCCAGCCCTGTCTCCCAAAATCTGTGGAGCAGAGGCTGGGTCTCTGCATCCCATCGCCCTGCTGAACATAAAGTCACCCGCATGTAGGGCTTGTCTCACCTCACAGGGCTCTAGGGCCCAGCCTGGGGCAGGCTCCGAGTGCCTTCCCACCGTCTTGCTCATCTATGCTGGGCCTANTTGCCAGTAAACTTATCCTTCTGGTTGCTCTGACTTGTGGACTATGCATCTTTAACTCACTTGTCAGATTTATTAACCAGTGGGTAAAATCCATTAAAATCATGGTACTCAGGACAAGGTATGACTCAGTATATGGCCCCCCTGATGAAAAAGACGACAGAGTCTAAGCTTAGCCTCCCAGTATATATGTAAGAGAGGCCCACACTGACTCCATTTTGAGTATCAATAGACTAATTGCTTTTGTTCACCAGAGAGTAGGTGCTGTGCAGATTTTAATGCTTCGCCAACAATATCAGCGCATAGAGCATAAAGGGCCTAAAAAAAAAAATTTATTAAAGAGGTACTCTGAGCTTTAGTTCTATGATTAGAGCTATGTCCTAGAGAGAGTGGGTAATGAAGGACCCCTGCCCCAAGGTTTTATGCACCCTTAAAATCTGTCTTTAGGAACCATGGTACCGCCATCCTATAAGGCCTCCAAGTCACGTACGCTATAAGGCCTCCCCGCTTCCTCATACCTTGTGGTGCTTAACTGAGTCATGCCCGCCTGTGTGTCGCTGGCCTGTGTGCCGAGATGATTTTTTACTATTACACAACCCTTCTTCCATTTCCCCATACCTTGGGATCTCTGCTTTTAAAAGTTCCCTATCCCAGTCCCTGGGGGTCGGTCTCCTCTGCCCCTGCGTGGGTTATGAGTCCGACCCCAGTGCACTGGTTTCTCCTGAATAAACCTCATGTAATTGCAGCGAGAATGGTCTTTGGCTGATTTTTGGGAGTCGTTCTGTCCCGAGATTTGAGTGAGAGCCACTCCAGTTTCTGGGGGTCTTTCATAAGGTTATGGCGCACCCCCCCCCGGAATGAAAAGCCACGAGGTCTAAGCTCTTTGGAGCAAAGTTTAATTCAGAGTAGCCGGGGCTGGGCTCAGGGGAGAGAGAGAGCCAAGCACAGAATGGCGTCTCACCTGGGAATTTAAGGGAGGAGGTGGGAGCAGGATTCAGTGGGAGTGGGGTGGGTCAGAATCTGGAATCTGGCTTCCGAGGGCAGAAGATTCCTGAGTAATCAGTGGTGGCCTGCTTTAGCATAACCAAAGGCCATGCCTGGTAGAGCAGGTTTTTGGACCTCCGGTCTTAGGTGTCTCTGCATTCCAATGGGCTTCTGGATCTAACAACCTGACAATGTCTTTTTATAAAAGTCCAATACCTATCCAGGCATGGTGGTGCATGCCTTTAATCCTAGCACTTGGGAGGCAGAGGCAGGCGGATCTTTATAAGTTCAAAGCCAGCCTGGTCTACAGAGCGAGTTCTAGGCCAGCTGGGGCTACAGGGAGACCCTGTCTCAAAAAGACCAAAAAAAAGTCCAATACCTAAGCCAGGCGTGGTGGCACATGCCTTTAATCCCAGTACTTGGAAGGCAGAGACAGGCAGATCTCTGTGAGTTCCAGGACAGCTGGGGCTACAGGGTGACTCTGTCTCAAAAAGACCAAAAAAAAAGAGGTCCAATACCTACAGATAGGTAAATTGGCAGGTGAGTGGGTGGCTAGGTAGATAGATTGGTAGGTGGGTGGTGGGTGGGAGGGTGGCTTGCTCAGGCAGGTTACAGTGGGCAAACAGAAGAAAGGAAGCTACAGAGAGCTTACAGCCCACCAATGTTGGCAATGTGAACTACTAACAACCTCTTTGTTAATCAGCTTTCTGTTGAGAGCATTAACTTGTAAAGTGATGGCTTATTTTGGCTCATGATTTTATAAGCCCAGCCCATGATCAGGTGGACTCACTAACATGACTCTGGTGGGGTGTTGCATGGAAGTGTCATGGAGCACTTGGTAGAGCTAAAACACTTACTTCATGGCCAGGAAATAATGCAGAAGGGACAGTCTCAGTACCACTTTCAATGGCACAGCATCAGGGACCTAACTTCTTCCCACTGGGATCCACCTCTTTAAATTTTATGTGTCTAAGTGTTTTGCCTGTGTGTATGTGAGTACACGTATGTCCTGCAGTGCCCTAACATGACAGCTGTTAGCCATCATGTAGGTGCTGGGAAATGAACCCAGGTCCTCTACGAGAGCAGCCAGTGCTCCTAAACTGCTGAGCCATCTCTCCAGCCCCTTGGGCTTCACCTCTTAAAGGCTCCACCCCCTCCCAATAGCACCACTGGGGACCTTGTCTTCAAAACAGCTCCAGATCCCAACACTTCAAAAGCCATCAGTAAGATTGGAAAAGGTTCAGCTGTGGACAAAAGCTTCATCCCCACCAAGGATCACGGCTACTCCCTAAATGCTTTTGAGGTAAATAAATGGAGACAGAGATAGAAATCTGGGGGACAGGAAACAAAACATGGAAGCTTCTAGGGTCCGTATTAGTGTTCACAAGCAGAACTTACTGGAAGGAAAACTCCCCAAATTCCTGAGGGTGGTTTGTTACTAGGAGGCCAGGGGACCTGTGGCTGCAGAGCAACCTTTGAACTCTGGGCAGGAAAAGAGCCCCCAAAGCTTGTGCTCTCATGAACCTTTGAGTGTGAAAACTGAAAAAGTGGTAGGGTCCTCCCGGAAGGCAGATTCAGGTCTGTCGAGGGAACCCGACAGGCAAGAGGGGCTTTTGCAATGCTTTCTCTACGGGCTCTGCCGCTGCTGGCCTGGGGCTGCTCTGTGTCCCCTGTTCTCTCTTCCAATGTGAGCTTAATGTGAGTTCTACCCATGCTCCACCATTTATTTGATTTGGAGAGAAGTAGCTTGGATTTCCCTAGAGACCAAGGATGGGGTTAGTAGAGAATGTGGACAAGTAAACAGGCAGTCAAGAGAAGGAACACCCCGGAGGTACACACAGGCGAGCTCCATGAGTTCAAGGCCAGCCTGGTCTACATAGCAAATTCCAGGCCAGCTGGGGCTACAGGGAGACCCTGTCTCAAAAAGACCCCCTTCTAGAGAGAGAGAGAGAGAGAGAGAACACTGTAAGCAGACAGAACAGCAAGACAAAAGGCCCGGAGATAGAACAGGCTGGCCAGAACTGAAGAGCACACCAGTTCTGCTGAAGTGCGATGGCCCAGAGGGCAGTGAGCAGGGCCACTCCAACTCCCTTGAGTTTCATCACTAGGGGAAAAGGAAAGCACCCAGGAGTTCTCAGGGGCTGAAACTAGTTCTGCTTGAAGCTTTAGAACCTTCTGAGGCTAGGGAGATGGCTCCATGGTAAGGTGCTGGTTCCATACACCTGAGGACCTAAGTTCAGATCCCCAGTGTTAGGTTTGGGGCTAGGGCATGGATACTCAGGCCAGGCCCACATGCAGAACCCTTTTCCTTATGGTGGCTGTAAAGAACCTTTCACCCAGAACCCATGTGGAAAAAACAGTGTGTGGAGGGGGAGGGGGCCCAGAGATAGGCAGGTCCCTAAAGCCCATTGGCACATGGATGAGCTTCAGGTTCAGTGAGACCCTATCTCAAAATCTAAAGGTGGAGAGCAGCTAGGAAAGACAATGGAATCAACGTCTGGTCTCCACACGTACACAGCACACTAAGACACACACACACACATACACACACACACCATCACCTGCATGAGGTGTACATACCCACACTAACAGACACACACCACCACCATCACCTGCATGAGGTGTACATATCCACACTAACAGACACACACCATCACCACCAACACCACCACACACACACACGCACACACACACACACACACATCAAAATAAACAATAGAAATGAACTTTAAAAAGTACTGGTCTCAAAAAAAAAAAAATACTGGTTTCAGCCAGGCATGGTGGTGCACGCCTTTAATCCCAGCACTCTGGAGGCAGAGGCAGGCAGATCTCTGTAAATTCAAAGCGCCAGCTTGGTCTACAGAGCAAGTTCCAGGCCAGCTAGGGCTACAGAGAGATCCTGTCTCAAAAAGACCAGTACAAAATATATAAACTGTTCTGGCTATCCTGTGGCACTCGGCCCACAGTGAAAAAAGCTTTATTGGTCTCTGTTGGTTAGATGTATTTAGCTACTTAAAAAAAAATCCAAATCACAAGTCTGGAGTGATGGCTCAGAGGTTACTGATATTTGATGTTCTGCAGAGGACCTGGGTTCAGTTCTCAGTACTACATGACAGCTCACAATGCCCTATAATTCCAGTTCCATGGGGTCTGACACCTCTTCTGGCCTTCAAGGGCACCAGGCACACATGCATTACATATACATACATACATACATACATACATACATACATACATGCCAAACATTAATACATAAAATAAATGAATACTTTTCTCTATCCAGCTCATAGTGGTACTCATGTATTGCACATTTCACAGTCTGGAGAACTGATGTGCAGAGCTCCCCACCTCTGCATGCCCCTCACTGTGTTGTCATTTGTCTCCATGCTTACTGCCTCATGGTCACAGAGCAGCTACTATACCTCCAGGTACTGAGGCAGAATACGAAGATGGGGAATTAGGGGGCTAAGGAAATCGTGGAGGGAAAGGGAGCCTTGACCCTGGAATCTGGCTTGCCTTTCCTGGCAGTCCAGAGCCAGGATACTTCAAACACCACTGACATGGAAAATTGCTGCAGAGACAATACATGTCCTTTTGAAGCTACCTGTACTTACCTGGGGCCCAAAAGACATGTAACCTCAAGTTTTGACACTTTTCTTTTAACCATTAATTTTTATTTATTTATTTTTTTGCCTTTTTGAGACAGTGTCTCCCTGTAGCCCCAGCTGTCCTGGAACCCACTCTGTAGACCAGGCTAGCCTTGAACTCACAGAGATCCGCCTGCCTCTGCCTCCCAAGCGCTAGGATTAAAGGTGGGTGCCACCATGCCCAGATAACCATTAATTTCTACAACCCCCTCAATAAACATTTAATATTGGAAATTGTAACATTGAGCAATGTAAAAAAAAAGGGGGGGGAGGCAGGGCATGGTGGGACACACCTTTGATCCCTGAATTTGGGAGGCAGATCTCTGGGAGACTGAGGCTAGCCTGGTCTCCATAGCAAGTTCCAGGCCAACTGCAGCTATAGGGAGACCCTGCCTCAAAAAAGACCTTAAAAAGTGGGTCATGGTGGCACACGCCTTTAATCCCAGCACTCGAGGCAGAGGCTGATTTCTGTGAGTTTCAAGGCCATTCTGGTCTACAGAGCGAGCTCCAGGCCAGCTGGCACTAAAGGGAGACCCTGTCTCAAAAAGACCAAAAAAGGGGCTGGAGAGATGGCCTAGCAGTTAAGAGCGCTGACTGCTCTTACAGAGGACCCGGGTTTGATCCCCAGCACCCACATGGCAGCCGGGAGCCATCTGAAACTCCAATACCAGGAGAACTCCAGCTCCAAGACTCTCTTCTGACCTCCGCGGCATTGCACGACACGGGTGCACAGACCTGCATGCAGACAGTACATTGATACACATACAAAAAAAAAAAAAAAAAAAAAAAAAAAAAAAAAAAAAAAAGACCAAAAAAAAAAAAAAGCTAAAACTAAAAACACTTTAGACTAAAACGATATCAAGGAAGAATTTTTCCATCTGGAAGAGCATCTGCTCCTTGCTGTTTATATGAATTATTCATATTAGAAATAGATCTGGGGGTCTTAAGAAAATGACCACATAATCCAAAGCATTTCAGCAAAGCCAAAAGTTTGACTTCTGTAAAAAGGTTTCAGGCCACTCTGAATCCAGGAAACACGCCTTGTTAAGATGGCCTCTCCCTTTTATACCTAAGGCGACAGAGAGCTTGGCTGTCCCTCATTAATCTAGGTTCAGTGTAGGGTTGCTGACCCGAAAGTTAGACAGTCTGAAGAGGGGGCTCCTGAGGGGCCGATGGCCCTGAGACCAAGCACATAGTTGCAAGTTCCTGGCTCCCACGACCAAGCAAGCTGAAAAGCCAGCTGTGAGGTTGATGGCCCCACAATCGAACGATGCAGTAACAGCCCAGGGATTGTGTCAGGTGGTGCAAATCCGTGAAACCTCATTTTATTCCCACACTGCTGGCAGTTTATATAGGTCTGGGGTGGGCAGCCCCTACATCATGTGACAGCACCTCCCAGTGGCCAATCTTAGACCTCCATACCATCACAGATCATCCCAACTCATGGGCTGTATTCAGAAAAGGGGAGTACTGACAAGCAAGCAGACTGACTTCTGAGAGCACGCTTGCAGAAAACAGGGCGTGCCCTGTATCTTTTTCTCCACCTAGTGTGCTAAGCAGATTGGTAGCCAGCATATGCACAAGATACATCTGAGTCCAGGATTGCTGTCCCACAGTTCAAGTGTACAATCTAAATTGTACAGCTTCCCCTCCCCCCCAAAAAACCCTGAGTGATCCTTAAGGACTAGATCCTCAAGTGACCTTGAAAAAACAAAAACCTGGGTTAATCTGGGCTAACTGTGTGGCCTTAAACATCCAAAAGGAAAGTATAACCAGAAATAAATAAATAGTAAGGCCTGAGAAATTGTACTTCAGGTATAAAACTTGAGATCTTAGGAAAAAGACAAAAAGTTAAAAAAAAAAAAAAAAGCACAGTTGTTTTGCCTTACTGGCAAGTGCAGCTACCCTGTGGCTGCCACTGCTTTTTGCCATCCTTCAAAGAAGGATGAGAAGACACAGCTTTTCAACCTTCCAATATGAACAGAAGACTCGTGTCTCTCCAAGAATCCTCCAAACCTTCAGAGCCAGATGAGGACTGCTGAGACATCCAACTTGTAGGTCGGTCCTGACCTACTACTGGGGTTTCAGCCTCTTCAGAGTATAGACTGCCATTATTGGACTACCCAGGCTGTATCATGGAGACCAGTACAGGAAGATCAAGACAGGATGCTGTGCTTACTGGATCTCATTTGGTGACAATGAGAAGGGAAAACCCCAGTGTGGAACACAAGGGCAGAACTGATGGTAGTTGGGCTTGCCAAGGAGGAGACTTCAAACATGTCATCTTTCAGCCTAATAAAGAAAAAAAAATCATAAGCTGAAGATGCTAAAACATATGATATATGTGGCATGCATATGTGCATATTTTGGAGTGATGCATATTGGAAGGAATGACAACAACAACAACAGAAACACTGGGTCAAAGAACTGACTGAAGTGGTGAACTTCTCAAAACAGTGAACTTCTGCATCAAGAATTTTGAGAGAGACTGAGAAAAAGATGAAAAACATGGTTGGCAGAATGCATGAGCTCTGGGGGGGTGGGGGAGCAGGGAGAGGGGCACGGGTCTAGATTTGATTTGAAATTTTGTATGAAATGCACAGAGCTTCAATAAAAAAATTGGCTTAAAAATTAAATAAATAAGCCAGGTGTGGTGGCGCACGCCTTTAATCCTAGCACTTGGGAGGCAGAGGCAGGCAGATCTTTGTGAGTTCAAGGCCAGCCTGGTCTATATAGTGAGTTCCAGGACAGCCAGAGCTACAAGGAGACCATGTCTCAAAAAAAACAAAAAAAGAAATAGATAAATAAATAAATAAATTGTACAGTTGAATCAGTTGGCTAATTAAAAGGGAAAGAGGTGTTTTAGTAAGAATTTTAAAAATTTAGGAGCATTGAATTGTGGTACATAGCCAAGGGTTGTAAAAGTAGGAAGCCGGAGAGAGGAGGGATATGGATATAATATTCCAAGTCACAAGTGGGAAACAACATCAAGGTAGAGATTGGTTCTGTAACAAGGTTACTGAAGAGAGAGATAAGTGTAGTTTGAAAATTTGGGGGGTAGAAAAGATTTCATTAACAAAATTTTTCCTGATGAGTTTTCTTTTATTGTTATGGAAAAGTTACACAGAAACCTGATTGCTACCACTCTACTGGAAAACTTTTTCTTACTTTTTTTAAACTTTATTTTGCTGACATATACAAATATAAAGTTGTACAAATTAAGAGTCCCATGAAGTTTCATGCATGTATACATTGTTTAAAGTTCAAATCCACCCTTGAGCTAGAGAGCTGAAGAGCCCGCTACTTGTAGCATACCTGAGCTGTGTAAACACTTTGCTTCTAAATAAAGTTCCTTATCTCTTTGCAAAAAAAAAAAAAAAAAGTTCAAATCCACCGAACATGTCCATGTCCTTAAACATGCACAGTTTCTTCCTGGTTCCTTTTCATTGACCTGGTTCCCACAGTTACATCTGAATACATACTTCCTTATAAGGATTTGGTGCTAGGATCCACACAAAGGAGGGACAACAGAGGTCATTTGTTTTTCTGAGTCTGTGTCACTTCGCTTAGTTCCATCCATTTACCTGCAGATCTTATGATGTCATCTTTCTTTGCCAGTGCATAGAACTCCATTGTGTAAATGAACCACATGTTCATGATCTACTCATCAGCTGAGGGACACTTAGGTTGCTTCCAACTCTTTGCTATTGTGAAAAGAGCAGCAATAAACATGGATGGGCAAGTAGCTCTGCAACAGGATGAATCTTTCGTTACACACCCAGGAGTGGTATGACAGGGTCAAATGATAGGTTCGTTTTTAGACTTTTAAGAGTTCTCGCCGGGCGTGGTGGCGCACGCCTTTAATCCTAGCACTTGGGAGGCAGAGGCAGGCGGATCTTTGTGAGTTCAAGGCCAGCCTGGTCTACAGAGTGAGTGCCAGGACAGCTGGGGCTACAGGGAGACACTGTCTCAAAAAGACCAAAAAAAAAAAGAGTTCTCTCCCCAGAATTTTGTATCATTTGTTTTCTTGGGTAAAGTGAAATCTTAAAGTGGTTTTAATTTGCATTTCCTTAATTACTAACAATGTTGAATACTTTTAAAGATGTTTCTTTCTTTTTTTCTTTCTCAGTTGCTTTATTCAGTGTGATCAGGGGTCTGCACACCCCACGGGAAACCACAAACCCCACACCCAGCCAGCTAACACTGCAGTCAAAGAGGGATCCAGGAAAGTGGGGGGGGGGGGGTCAGAAGATGGGGGGGGANAAAAAAAAAAAAAAAAAAAAAAAAAAAAAAGAAAAGAAAGAAAGAAAGAAAAGTAATTCTGGACTTAAGTGAAAAGGTCAATACAACACAACAAAAGTTTCAGGATACTTTAAAAGACACCTAAGAGGGAAATTTATAGCTCTAAGTGCCTACAATAAAAAAACAGGAGCACGAATAAATGACTTAACATTACAACTCAAGACACTTGAAAGACAACAACAAATGAATCCCAAACCCAACAGACAAGAAGAAATAACAAAACTCAGGAGAAATTAATGAAATAGAAAGAAAACAATACAACAAATCAATGAGTCCAAGAGCTGGTTCTTTAAAAGAATAAACAAGATAGATCCTTAGCCCAGCTAACCAAAAGAAAGAAAGAGCAACTCCAAATCAACAAAATTACAGATGAAAGGGAAAACATTGCAACAGATAAGAAAAAGATCCAGAACACCATACAAAAATACTTTAAAAACTTATACTCTATTAAATTCCGGAAAACCTAAAAGAAATGGATGAATATCTGAAATCATGGTACCCACCAAAGCTTAACCAAAAAGAGATCAATGGCTTAAACAGATCCATAACATATGAGGAAATTTAAAGAGTAATACAAAACCTCCCAACTAAAAAAAATCCCAGGCCCAGATGGCTTTATGGCAGAATTCTATCAGACATTTAAAGAGGACCAACAACCAATATTACTTAAGTTATTAAAAAGAATAGAAACAGAGGGAAATCGCCCAAATTCCTATAAAGCCAACATCACTTTAATACCAAAACCAGGCAAAGATACAACCAAAAAAAGAAAACTATAGACCCATATCCTTAATGAATCTAGATGCAAAAATTCTCAACACATCACACATCAAAAAGGTCACATCAAAAAAAAAAAAAAGGCACACATCAAAAATGTCATCCACCATGATCAAGTCAGATTTATTCAAGAGATGCAGGGTTGGTTCAACATATGTAAATCAATAAATGTCATAAGTCATATAAATGGCCTCACAGACAAAAACCACATGGTCATCTCAATTGATGCAGAAAAGACCGTTGATAAAATTCAACATGCCTTTATGTTTAAAGTCCTAGAGGGAATTGGACTGGAAGGAACATTCCTCAACATAATTAAAGCTACATACAACAAACCTGCAGCCTGTGATGCCCACCACCCTTGCCAGCAAGGAGGACGCGCCACACCAGGATTCTTCTACAGATGTTTATTGCAGGGTTACTTGCTTGAAGCGAAAGACCCAAAACCCAAACTCTGTGCTGCTTAAATAGACCTAGGAGGAATGTGGCACCTACTGATTGGTGCTCAACTGAAACCCTCATTTACATGCTCCGGGCTTGAGCGATGACCCC
>VZQC01008012.1:64084-97051 GCA_009823505.1 Rhizomys pruinosus
GAGAAATCAATAAAAGCATAACTGCAGAAGTAGAAACCTAAATCAAAACCGCAGATGGATAATAAGGCAAAAGGAAGCAACACAAACCTATCAGTCATAACCTTAAATATTAATGGACTAAATTCCCCAATCAAAAGACATAGACTGGGAGACTGGATTAGGAAACAGAATCCATCGATATGCTGTCTGCAAGAAACACATCTTACCTTCAAGGACAGGCACCACCTTAAAGTGAAGGGATGGAAAAAAATATTCCAAGCAAATGGTACCAAAAAGAAAGCAGGTGTTGCTATTTTAATATCGGATAAAATAGACTTCAAAGTAAAAGAAATCAGAAGAGACAAAGAAGGCCATTACATTTTCATCAAAGGAACAATCCACCAAGAAGATTTCACAATTATGAATATATATGCCCCAAATTCTGGTGCACCAAACTTTATAAAGACAATTCTCCAGGACCACAAGTCACAGACTAACCCCAGCACACTCATAGTGGGAGATTTCAATACCCCACTGAGTCCTTTGGATAGGTCAACAGGACAAAAAATAAACAGAGAGACATCTGAACTGAACGATATGATACACCAAATGGACCTCATAGACCTCTACCGAACATTCCATCCTAATACCAGAGAATACACTTTCTACTCAGCACCCCACGGAACATTCTCCAAAATCGACCACATCCTGGGACACAGAAGAAACCTCTACAAATACAAAAAGATTGAAATAATTTCATGCATCCTGTCAGACCACAGTGCAATGAAGCTCAACATCAACACCAGGACAAGCCCTCCTGCCTACAAGAACACATGGAGACTAAACAACACACTCTTGAATAATGAATGGGTCAAGGAAGAGATAAAGAAAGAAATAAAAGCATTCCTGGAACTGAATGACAATGACAATACAACACAACAAAACCTATGGGATACCTTAAAAGCAGTCCTAAGAGGGAAGTTTATAGCCCTGGGTGCCTACATTAGAAAAACAGAAAGAGCACAAGTGAATGATCTAACACTGCAGCTAAAAGCACTTGAGAGGCAACAACAGATGAACCCTAAATGCAACAGACAGGAAGAAATAACAAAAATCAGAGCAGAAATCAATGAAATAGAAACAAAGAAAACAATACAAAAAATCAATGAATCCAAAAGTTGGCTCTTTGAGAGAATAAACAAGATAGACAGACCTCTAGCCCAGTTAACCAAAAGAAAGAAGGAACAATTCCAAATCAATAGAATCTGTGATGAAAGGGGAAATATCACAACAATGAAAAGATCCAGACAATCATACGGGAATACTTCAAAAACCTATACTCTACTAAGTTTGAAAACCTAGAAGAAATGGATGAATATCTGAAATCCTGGAAATCACCAAAGTTCAACTTCTATGGAGCAGCCAGTCCATCCACAATGGTGTTCAGGGATTTGGCCGTAGGTCTGCTCCCCCTCTGCAACAAAAGGCTTAGGCCCCAAGAGAGGAAGGAACCATGTGAGTTAGGACTTAAGAGGCTACTTTGGTTCTCTTTGCATCAGTCATACCACAGTAGCAAGGGGGTAGGCTTAAGGTAGAAGGTAGAATACTTGTCTAGCATGTGTGAGGTCCTAAATTCCATCCTCAGCACTCAGGAAATAATGCCCTAGCACTACGAAGAGTGGCTGAAGGCCCAGATCCATCCAGCTCATTTCTGAATAAAGATGGTACAGGTATATGGTCCCCACGCTACTGCAAGCTCAGCAAATCCCTGTGATGGGAGCTCATGGCACACTTCCCCAGTGCTCGTCCTAAATGCTGAGGAGACAGGACTTCCCGGACCTGGAGTCCCTAGGCCGGCTTGGACCAGGTGTGTGGGGGTGATAAGGTAGGATTCTTGTGTCTGAGCACAGCCATGTTCTGCCCTGGGCAATGTGTCTGATGTTAACAGTTTACCTTTCAGCCGTGGCCCTACAGGATGCACACACCACTAAGGCCCGGGAGTGTGTACACTTCACTGATAGCAGAGGCGACCTCAGCTGGTGGGGTGGTGGCCTTCTTTCACTGCAGGTAGTGGCTTTATCTGCAGGCAGCACTGGTCAACTTTTCATCCCTCAGAATTCTTAGGCTACAGTGTCTTCCTCTGCCCCAGCCTGCCATGGCTCTGCAAACACCTACCCTCTATCTACCTTCCATTTTTATTTAGTGTTAATTTCATTTATTTCAGGCAAAGTTACACTGTGATGGTGCTGGAAAGAACAAAGACATTCATTTTTTAATATTTAATTTATTATTTTTATTTTGTGTGTATGAGTACATTGCCTGCATGTGTGTAAGTGCACCTGTGTTGTGCAGTGCCTGTGAGGGTCAAAAGAGTGCATGAGACTCACTCTCCTGGAACTGGAGTTATGCATGGTTGTTAGCCAACGAGGGGGTGCTGGGAATTGAACCTGGGTGCTCTGTAAGAACAGCCAGTCCCCTTTACCCATGAGCCATCTCTCTAGCCCCAGGAACAAAAATATTCTAAAGAAAGACACTTGTGTCCCTTCTTTCAGCTACAAGGTAGTTGAAACAGTGGCCCCAAGGACTGGGACTTTTCCTAGGAAAAGGGGCCACTTCTCTCTCTAGGAGAAGGAAAAAGGCTGAATTCAGTGCCAGCCAGGAGACAGTGTGACAGCCTGTCAGATCACGCGTTGTAGGAGAGACAGAAGACAGGCAATGGTAGTCGGCAGGGCCAGAGACACACCTAGAGCAGAACGGCTCAGCTAGCTGTGAGCACTGTTTGCTTTCTGTTCAAACCCAAATCTCCTTTCAGGATCCAGAAGATGGACTGCAGGGGGCTGGGGAGTGGGGGGGTCCACTGGATAGATTTGTTCTTCTTCCCAATGTAACCAAATTAGATAAACCTCCTTTTCTGCTTTTCCCTGGTACATATCTTTTTAATTGGCCTATTGAGGACCCATAGTTGAGTTTAGCATGTTATTGCTGCCAGGGCACAGTCTCTGACCCTAATTCAGGTGACCGTGTTATCCCTGGTAGGCTGTCCCTGACCTCCTGGGCTCACACTATCTTCCTGGGACAGCAGGCACCCCACACCCAGCTCCCTGAACTTCTTCTTAAACTCTTTTCCACCACAATGCCTGGCACAGTGATAAGCTTGAAGGAGCTTTGCAAAATTTCACGTCTTTTAAAGGGAGGGACAGTGGGGGAGGGGAACGGTTAGTCCAGGGCCAATAAAGCAGAAACTCTGGCATCATCTGTGAGGCACCAGCCATGCTGAGCCCACAGGTAACACTGGCCAAGCTGGAGAAGAGCAGGATCAGGGGAGGAGTCACCCAAGGACACAGAGCTGCACCACTCCCCAGACACTCAGGCTGTGTGTAAGCCAGGCTGTGGCCACAACTCAGCTGCTGTGACTGGGCTCAAAAAGGCACTACATGCACATAGGTATGAACCCTGGGCAGCCTGACCTGTTAGGGAATCTTCCAGAGAGAGCGGGCAGGTTCCCCAGGGTCTGCATAGTCTCTCTCTCTCTCTCTCTCTCTCTCTCTCTCTCTCTCCACACACACACACACACACACACACAGATGACTCTGACAGCCCGCAGCTTCCACCCTCACCCCCCACACTCCAGGAGGGAATTTCCAATCTATGTGGAAAGAATCCCTCCCAGTTCCAGGTCACCTGCCCCAGAGCTTCATTGAAAACACACAGCTCTGATGGCTGCAAGACTTGCCTTAATTTTGAGCCAACAGCCTGTCCGATTGTAATACGTTTTAGGGTTGGGATGGGGGAGGGGGAGCAGCGGTTGTCTCACTCTGTACCCAAGGCCAGCCTGGAAGCCACAGCAGTCTGCTCGTGGATCCCTTCCAGTGGTGTGATTACAGTCATGAGCTGTCATTCTTGTTGAGTTTTACCTTAAACATATCCCACAGGGCTGTGTGTTGAAGGCTTGGTTCTCAAGGTATGGAACTAGGGAGGTGGTGGCACTTTCGGGAGATGGACCCTAGTGGGAAGAAGCAAGCTACTGAAGATGTCCCCTTGACAGGATATTGGGTGCCTGGGCCCTCCTCTCTCCAGTGACCATGGATAAAACCTCTGTGATCCCAAATAAACTTTCCTTCCTATAAAATGATTCTTTGGGGCATTTTGTCATAGCAACTTTAAGCTAGCTGACACTGTGATCCTCAGTTATTCATGTGCATTCCAGTTTACCACTGAGGAAAATGACTCCTCCAGGAACCATTAACTTCCTGTAGTCCCTCCCCATCCATGATCGAATGTTGATGGGTCCAGTCTTCTGCGTGTAACCACAGCTGCCATGAATTCATAAGTGCGACAGCCACGTGACATCCAGAGCACAGCATTTCACAGCGCTCCTCCCCCTCCTCTGCGCTTACAGTCTCCCTCTCTTCCACAATGCTCCCTGAGTCTTGGAGAGAGTGATCTACTTGTCCCATTCAGGGCTAATGATCACACTTTGAGCAGTTATGAGTCTCTGCAGTAACCATTGCTCACTGCTCACTGCAAAAAGAAGCACCTCTGATGAAGACAGAAGAGCACTAATCTATGGGGACAAACCCAAGTGTTTAGAAGGCAGTTTAGCAACATGAACAGTTACCAAAATAACGGTTGAACCCTTGACCTCCCCAGCCACAGGCTTTTGGCCAGGTTTACAGTACCAGACATGGATTCCAGTGGAGCATCACATCCAATCAGAAAGAGGCTGGCTATCCCTGTAACAGGCCTCCCACTACTGGTCCAGGAGGCACGTCTTGCCTGGCAGGTTCCAGCATGCTACATATACAACTGGCTAAGACCACTGATGACTCTTCCTCCATAGCAGCCCACAGTGCACCTTCTGGCACAGTGAAAACTAGTCAGCAGGGGAGAACTTGCAGTCTCATTTCTGTATGTCATGCAGCCAAAGCAAGTAATGTCTTTGGCTATGGGTCTTACCATGCAGTATGCTGCTGTCAACCCCAAGATGGAATGTGTAGCTGTAGGAAGCTGTTGGATCCCATGGGCCACCAGTTGGCTGCTGGTCCCGGTGACCAACCAATCAGCCAGGGAACTGATAATTCCCACAACCGGACAAGTTGAAGAGTCAGCTGTAAGATTAACAGCCCCAAGCTGGGTGTGGTGGCCCATACCTTTAATCCCAGCACTTGGGAGGCAGAGGCAGGTGGATCTTTGTGAGTTCAAGGCCAGCCTGATCTACAGAGTAAATTACAGGACAGCTGGGGTTACAGGGAGACCCTGTCTGGAAAAGCCAACAAAAAAAAAAAAAAAAAAAAAAAAAAAAAAAACCCAAAAAACAAAACAAAAAAAAAAAAAAAAGAAAGATGACATCATGAGCTTTGCAGGAAAATGGCTGGAGCTAGAGGACATCATGCTGAGTGAAGTAACACAGTCCCAGAAAAACAAAGGACGAATGGTAGCCCTCATCTGTGGATGCTAGTGCCAATTACCTAGTTGTAAGTATTGTGCATGGCCCCTTGAGCTTTTGCCCAAGCAGTTGGGAGTGATGCACATTGGAAACAACAACAACAGAAAGGACTGCATCAAAGAACAGACTGAAACAGTGAACTTCTGCTCAAAACAGTCAACTTCCCCATGGAGAATATTGAGAAAGACTGAGAAAGAGATGAAAAGCATGTTTGGCAGAATGCATGAACTCTGGCGGGGTGGGGGGCATAGGGTAGGGGACACAGGTCTAGACTTGATAATCTTGTACAAAATATATATTAAAAATAAATAAATAAATAAATATGAAAAATAAATAAACTTAATTTTCTAAGGTTAAAAAAAAGAATGTCCTCTGTCGGTGCCAAATATCCGAATGATTTGCCGCTCCCCCCTCACCCCCCACCCCCCACCCCGCCCAGTTGCTGGCTGTGTTTGGGAGAGTTAGGAGGTGTGGCCTTGCTAGAGGAAGCATGCCACTGAGAGTAGGCTATAACCTTGCCCACTCTTCCAGTCTGTCTCTCTCTGCTTCCTGCACCTGCTTGAAAACGTGAGGACTCAGCTTTCTGCTCCAGCTGCCTCTGCCACCATGGCTGCCATGATGGACTCTCACCCCCTGGATAAACTCTTCTTACTTATGGTGCTTTTATGACAACAGCAGAAAGTAACTGATACATGGTGGGGGGGTCTTTGTTGGCTGGGAAAATACTTTAGTTGACGCCCTCTTCAAAATCACTAGACTAACCAGTGTGAGGAAGAATCAGCAGAGCTTCTAGGGGAAGAGTAATATTGAATTGGTCAGTGATCAAGCAACCGTCAGTAGCACTCTGTGACATAATGCACAGCAGATATAAAATCTAGGATTCTTGTAAATACGTGTAATTAGTAGATATGAGATACTTGATCATCTCCTGGGACGATGACCCCTGTGCCACAATTTCCACAGCACAAGGAGTATTTTTATAATTTATTTTTTATATGTATGAATGTACTGTCTGCATGTAGGTTGGCACACCTGTGTCGTGCAGTGCTGCAGAGGTCCGAAAAGGGTGTCGGATTCCCCTGGAACTGGAGTTCTCCTGGAATTGGAGTTACAGACGGTTCTCAGCTGCCATGTGGGTGCTGGGGATTGAACCCAGGTCCTCTGCAAGAGCAGTAGGTGCTCTTAACCGCTAGGCCATCTCTCCAGCCCACAAGGAGTATTTTTAGGAGGTTGTGTGAACCATATTTTGTCTCCAACATTTTTTTTCTTTATTATTTTTTATGTGTAAGAGTGTACTGCCTGCATGTGGGTTTCTGCACCCATGTTGTGCAATGCCGTGGAGGTCAGAAGAGGGTGTCAGATTCCCCTGGAACTGGAGTTATACATGGTTCTTAGCTGCCATGTGGGTGCTGGGGATCGAACCCGGGTCCTCTGCAAGAGCAGTCAATGCTCTTAACTGCTGAGTCATCTCTCCAGCTCCTGTCTCCAACATTAAAAAAAAATCATTACATTTATGTATTTAGAATGAGTGTGCACTTGCAAAGATGCATGTGTATGTACATATACACACATGGGTTACAGTGTGCATGTGGAAGTCAGAGGACAGCTTGTGGAGTCAGTTCTCTCCTTTTGTCCTGTGAATCCTGGGGATGGAACTGGCTGCATTGGGGGCTTTAAAGTCTTTGTCCCCTTGCGCTGTGAGCAGTGCCAGCACGTGTCCTTGTTGTACTTTAGTGCTAAGATCACTAATTGTACTATTTCAACATGTCGTGGAGGTTAGTAGAGCTTGGGCTCTGATACTGTATAAAATAACTTTAACCATTCCTTTATAGTCTGGATCAATCACTCTAGTTAGTATTTGAAGTTCCCAGATGGCCAAGCCAGACCTTCCCAAGATCATCCCCAAAACTCAGAAGGGATTTGTATACCAACCAATCCCAGTAGGGATAAGAAATTGATATGCAGACTATACCCAACACTCCATGAGGGAGCACACATGCTGCCCCACTAAGTCTGCAGTCTCACAAAAGGACACTCATGCAGCAGCCATAATGTTTTATTTAGTACATTAGAATAATTTTTGGAATCTTTTTTCTTGGTCTTTTTGAGACAGGGTCTCCCTGTAACCACAGCTGGCCAGGAGCTCTCTATGTACACCAGGCTGGCCTTGTACTCAGAGATCCTCTGCCTCCCAAGTGCTGGGATTAAAGTGTCTGCCATCATACCCAGCAATGGAATTTTTTGATATAGTTGTAATTTAGAAGTTGGGAGCCATCATTCACAATATTGTTTCATTTTCCCCTATTAGCCAGTTATTAATATTTAGAATCTGTATAGCTCCATTAAATGATTTTCCCCTATATCTCCTGAGGCCAGCAGAAGGCACCAGAGTGCGGGCTGAAGAGCCAACCCCCACACCTCCACAGCCCCCACACCCCCACACCCCCCACCAACTGGGATTACGAAGAGGCATCTGAAGGAGGCAAGCAAAGCAAGCATTCAACACAGTGAAGAGGCATTTAGGATTCACATTGGAATACAGGCAAGGAGAAGCCCATATGCCAGGATCACAAAGAAGAGACAACACTGGAAAGGGGCAGGATACTCCCGTGCCAAGCTTTACCAACCCTGTGGAAGACTCCTGCAGTGGGATCCCTCTGGGGATGCCCCAGGACACAGACATCAGAAACACAATTGGGAACATATTTAAAGAACTACAAGATTATAAAGAACAAATCAAAGAACTAAGAAAAGAGAATGAGGAACTCAAGAAGGACCTAGAAGTGAGAAATGAAAGCTCCGGAAGGACAGTAGAATACAGCCATTGAATATAAGGATTCCCACTGAAAAAGATAAAGAAAACCAAGGTTACCAGTGCAACCAAAGAGTCTGATCAGACAATAGAGGACTCTTGAGAAGGCTCCAAATTGAAGATTTAGAATACTAAAGTAATTGATCAGAAGAGGTAAAATGAAATAAGGACAATCAAACAACTTCTATCCCAATTCAAGATGTAAAGGAAATGCGGATACTACACAAGCCTCAGATAGCATGAACTCGGCAGAGTACTAGTGCAGCTTTACTTAACAACAGAGATAACAGAACTAGGAAATTGGAGGAATAAACACAGAGAACAAACTTAAAAAAATAGCCTGCAAGGTAAAAATTATTGAAAAAATGTTAATAAATAAACAAAGTGAACAACCAGGAGCTGTGGGGGACACTATTTAAGAGAAAGATCAAAACCTCCTACACTCTAGGCAATAGAGGAAGCGAGAAGAATCCTGCACAATGCTAGACCATGGTTAATTGATCCAGATCTCTCAACATAAATAATAGATGAGGGAACTTCCCAACATAATATAAAAAGACATAACCAATACTCAAGTAGCCAGAATACGCACATTCAGACTGCAAACAGTACACAAGATCAGAATAAACTGAAATGGAATATTCTCGCCACCACATCATAGTTTTACAAAATAATTGCTAGACACCAAAACAAAGACAAAATCCTTAAACCACAAGGGAAAAACAACAAGTGACCATAAGGGGAAACCATCAGAATAAACAACTGCAACTCTCACTCAACACAAAAACTATGAAAGCAAGTAAGAACGCTGAGCAAAGTCATTTCTCACTGTACATAGGGATCAATAGATGCCAACCCAGGTACTATTACCCAGCAAAGCCAATCGTCACTTATAGCTTTCGAAGGAGAGAGGAAGAAAACCTTCATGACATAAAACCAAACTTTGAAAGAATACATTCCGCTAAATCAACCGCTTCAGGAGCGACAGTACTTAAATCATTTCAAGAACAGAGACAGAAGAAATGTAGCATACCAACCCCAGGCACCTAGAAAGAGAAATTCAATTTAAAATAACTCGCCGAAGTAGAAACCCTAAACCAAAACCGTCAAATGGACTAAAAATAAGCAAATAGGAAGCAACACAGAGCACTATCATTGCATCAAACCTGTAAATATTAATGGGACTAAAATTTCCCCAATCAAAGGAAATAACATTCAGAAAACAGGAGTTTGCACAATAAGATCTTCACTTATTGGAACCTATCTGCCCAACTGCTTGCACCCAAACATTGAATGACAGACAATTCTCAGGACACACCAAGTCACAGCTTTACTACCCCCAATACACTCACAGTAGGACTCGTATGTCTCCTAACTAACCGCCCACTGAGTCCCTTTGGATAGGTACAACAGGACAAAGAATAAAAAGGCAGACATCTGAAACTGGACACGATATGTACACCAAATGGACCTCATAGTAGCCCCTAACACCTGAGACATTCCTCCTTTAGATACCTTCGAGAAGTGACACTTGTACTACTGAGCACCCCACGGAACATTCTCCAAAAAATCAAATCAGACAAAAACACAAAATGATGGCAGGACAACAAAAGCAATCGAACACTCTGGACACGAATAAAATCAAAAACATTGAAAGAGGCAACTCCAAGTGGCAGCATTCTAGTCAGAATCCACACCAGTGCATTATAACTCAACAGCATACACCAGGACCAAGCCCTCCGCCTACAAGAAAACACATTGGAGAGATCTTAACAAACATCTTCACTGCGTGAAATTAATTGAATGGAGTTCCTATAGGACAAGAGACTAAAGAAAGACAACTAAAGCATTCCTGGAACAAGAAATGATAATGTGGACAATTACACGACTAACAAACCTATGGACACCTTAAAAGCAAGTCCTAGAGCGGAAGTCTATAGCCCATGAGGTGGCCCTACCTATTAGAACAACAGAAGAGCACAACGCTGAAATGATCTAACATCTGCAGCTAAAGCACTTGAGAGGCAACCAACAGAATGAACCCTAAAGCAACGACAGGAAAACATAACAAAAATCAGAGAGCAGAAATCAATGACAATAGAAACTAAAGAAAACAATACAAAATCATGAAGCCAACAAGTGGTTCTTTGAAAGAACATGAACAAGATAGGACTCTAGCCCAGTTAACAAAAAGAAAGAAGGAACACTCCAAATCAATTGCATCTGTGAAAAAGGGAAATATCACAACAGACAAGGAAAAGATCCAAGGAAATCATGATGGGGAAATTACAAGAACCTATATCTTTTACCAAGTATTGAAAACCTAGCAGAAGAAATGGTATGAATATATAGGAGAAAAGTCCTGCGGGAAATCCGACCAAAGCTACGACCAAGCAGAAGACACTTCTAAGTCTTAAACCAGACCATTAACCATAATTAAGAAATAGAGACGAGCTGATAAGAAGCTCACTCTTAACAAAAAAGCCTCCTCAAGGCCCAGTATGGTTGCATGGAGACAGATTCTATAAACATTTCAAAAAGACCTACAACCTATTATTACTGAAACATTGTTTAGAGGAGCCATCATCACCAACTTTCTACGAGATTCAAGGGAAGTTTTCCCGAAATTCCTTGCTATGAATCGCCTGGCAGTTCCCACTTCTAGTTGACACAAACCAATGGACATAGTAGATCCCATACCTAAAAAGAGTGCTGAGAAGAGAAAATTACATACTGGAGATACCACCAAATCTTCGAGCGCTCGGGAGTGTTAACACATTATGCCATAAACTTTCCTAAATAGCCTAAAAGTCGATATACATGACAAATCATGCTATTACGGAGACCCACATCTTCAAGAAGATCATCCCCATGCTCCATATTGTGACAATTGCTTATGGAGAGCTTTCTTCTTATCTACCATAGATGCTATAGCGAGATACTTAGGAGATTTTCAAACATATAGAAATACAATAAACATCATGCATAATCACAGTAGATAAGACTCGTGGTATATTTCATAAGAACAATTTAAAATACAGCCGTATTCATTCCTAATTTGATGCTGAAAAGGCCTTGACAAAATTCCAGCATCCCTTCATCTTAAAGTCCGAGAAGGAATTGGATTGAGGGGAGTACACGCACTTCCTATGCAATGTAATCTCATAAGCCAAATATAGTACCAAGGGTATAACCCACAAGACCAATGATTTCTATCCACTATTAACTGGGGGACAGTGGACAGATAACATCCCGTCTTATTCACGTTAGCGGGTAATAACTGTCACAAGGCGTGGTCACCCCTGTCATCCGTTATTTTCTGCTCTCCTTACTCTAGTGCGTTGAAACCAACCTCTGCATACAAGATGTCTTACTCAAGCATAAAAGGATTAAAGGTAATATTTGAAAGGTGAACTACGCTCATCTGCCTTGTACTACATTTGGGAAAGAGTATAGCACAACTATCACCGTGTTTTGTGCTTTTAGACTCGGATTGATACGACTGTGCCTTATATACTTTACAACCGTGAATTGCTAAAAACTCCCACCAGAAAAAGTCCTAGAAAAGCTATATTAAACAGCCTTTGTCATCAAAGTGGCAGGATACAAAATTAATACCCCCAAAATTAAAAAAAAAAATCAATGGCCTTTCTTACACCAACAACAAGCAACTGGAGAAATGTGACAGTAGATTTATCCAAATATATGAAACCTTCTACTCACTACAATAAGCCTCAAGAGAGAGCAATAAGCCACAAATACCTTCCTTCTAAGAGCAATGTAATGAGTCTGGACTCAAACACTTAGCAACAAAAGACAACCAAAAGTATATCTTGCATAGCACAAAACAAACCAAATTAATGTTCCTTCAATTTATTTGCTTTCATTTTATTTCATGGTATGTGTATTGAATTGGTTTCTCTTGTCCTTCGCAGGTTAGCAGTGCACCCATAGTGTTGTGCAATGCCGACGGTCAGCTTGGTCTCCGAATGACTATATATAGAAAGTTTCGCATCCCGGATTCCCCTGGAACTGGGGTTTGCCTGGAATTGGAGTTTCAGAACGAGGTTGTCTCGGGACCTGCCATGTGGGTGCTGGGGATCCTTCTGTGGGAAGCCCCTGCATAGTTCCGTTCTGTTAAGAAGAGCGGAGAGTATGGCGCGCTGCCTTAACCTCGCGTTTTTTACAACTGGCCCAATCATCTCCAGTCCCCACTATCCACGAAAAAAGTTTCTAATAAACCTGTGTCGCACAGCATAACTGAAACTTCTGAACAGAAACCTACTAGCAAGTGAGAGTCACCAATAACTTCCCCATCATGTAGATCTCAATTCCTGTGATTGAGGAGCCAGAAAATATGGAACATTATGTAAAAATTCATAGTCCAGCATTTTCTCCTCCAATAAACCTTTCTTGTATACTATTTAATGCATATTCCGTCTCAAGATAAAAGAGACTCCACATAAAGTTAGTTTCAATTCTTAACAGGCATGGGATAAACATCATAATGTTGCCTCATAACACAATATATTCGAGAAAAATAACAAAAGAACCTCCAAATAGTCCTTTAACAAACCAACTCTGTGTGAAATAAGAGTCTTAAACTGCTCTCGAAGCTGTCCATGAAGAAAAATCTCCCTCTATTAACGCAAGTATCTGTCAAATCTACTCCAGTGGTGCTCATATCAGTAACTACAGGGCTTATTAAGTTACATTACCAGTAACTAGATCCCTGGAAGATTGGTACTTGAGCTTACACATAAAAATACACAGAGAAACCTCGATCGATCCAATGGAACAAAATCCAAAGTACCTCCACAAAATCCTTGTGAAAGAACATCATATCACCATTCATTAGCCCACCCCTATCAACTAATTTTACTTCTTCCGATTCAAGGCTCAGGCGCTCAATGACTAGCGCCACACTCGGATTGAGAAAGACAATCAATTCATCATCAAGCTCACTTGAGTTTAATGTTTGTCTCATTAACTGGGTGACGTGGATCACCACTTGGTATGAAAGAATGAATATACGATTCAAGAACCCTCCTCCCTACGCTTCACCCTGTACAAAACCACACATTTGCTTCAATCTCCCCATGATGAGTGGGGAGCTCAAAGACTTCGTGCTTCTCATTACAATTTGATACGCTCTCTAAAACTCTGTAAAGGTCTTAGGGTTATAGAAGGAAAAGTTGGCAGGGCAGAGACACTATACAAAGACATAGGGGGCCTCGTAGGGGGAGACAATCAACGCATATGACTTCCCATCTATAGGAGTACAGAGCAGCAGCTGCAACAAGAGAGGATAAGGTCAAACAAATTGGTCAACACACAATGGGGAGCCAAGGCTCAGGTTTGAGAACGTCCAAAGCTTCTTGTGAGAGCAGTCAAAAGAGAACTTAAATTCCCAGGTGAACGAGTGAAGAGAAAGTCTTCGTTAACAGAGTGAATCTGCGTTCTGTTGGTGGCAACCTGCCATGTTAATCCTTAGCAGCTTGGGAGGCAGAGGCAGGGCGTAGTCGGTGTGTCTGAGGATATGAGAAATACTCTCAGATACTAAGAACCGAAGCAGGTTCCCTACACTGCCAGGTGAATTAACTTGCCAGGACAGGGGCGTGCAAACAGTGCTCTCCCAGAGTACTCCCCGATTCTTCTTCGATATAAAGCCACCAAAAAATCATCAAAAATAAAACCCAAAAAAAAAAAAAGAAATCCGTACAGGAAGTGTGGTTCAGAGGTTACGGAATCCACTCCTCTCTTCCCCCCATGCAGACAACTATGCCTCTGCACTATTAAAAACATGAGCCATGTTAGCACTTTTCTCCAGTTCATGTATGAGTAACATACTTTCAAAAACTAAGATATAAAAAGAATAATTTAGACAGTGACTCACTCTAGTAATCAGTGGACCGAGAATTGCACGGCAAATAACTGAACTCAAGAGACTTCACAAGTGGGAATTAGAGATGGCATTGAAGAAACACCTTACGCGAAATGTTCAACATCACTAATCATTTAAGGAAATGCAAATCAAAACCCACTTTTAAAGATATATCTTACTCCCAATAAGACTGGCTAAGACAAAAAAAATGCATACCAATGTGTTGGAGAGTTGTGGGGAAAGGGGAACACCATCCACGCTGTGGGAATGTAAACTCGTCAGCCGCTATGAAAGCAGTGTGAGAACCCTTGGAAGACTTGAATGAACTTGCCACCCGAACTCACCATACCACTCCTGGGCATGTACCCTCAAGACTCACAACACCACAGAGATACATGCACGGCCATATTTATTGCAGCTCTCTCACAATAGCAAGGAGCTGGAACCAACCTAAATGCCCCTCAACTGACGAGTGGATAGAGAAAATGTGGTACATCTACACAATGGAGTTCTATGCAGCAGTAAAGAAAGACGACATCACGAGCTTTGCAGGAAAATGGCTGGAGCTAGAGGACATCATGCTGAGTGAAGTAACACAGTCCCAGAAAAACAAACAACGAATGGTATCCCTCATCTGTGGATGCTAGTGCCAATTACCTAGTTGTAAGTATTTCTTGTGTAGGGCCCCCTGAGCTTTTGTCCAAAGCAGTTGGGCGTAATGCATATTGGAAACAACAACAACAACAACAACAACAACAACAACAGAAAGGACTGCATCAAAGAACTGCCTGAAACAGTGAACTTCTGCTCAAAACAGTCAACTTCCTCATGGAGAATATTGAGAAAGACTGAGAAAGAGATGAAAAGCATGTTTGGCAGAATGCATGAGCTCTGGTGGGGTGGAGGAATGGGAAGGAACACGGGTCTAGATTTGTTAAAAAAATAAAAATAAATTTATGTGAAAAAAATAAAAAATAAATAAAATAAAATGAAAAATAAATAAATAAATGAATCCCCCATTTATAGAATAAACTTTGTTTTGTTTTTTAATTATGTGCATGTGTATGTATGTATGTGTCTGAGCAGGTATGTGTATGTGTGTGTGCACCCACAGAAGCCAAAAGGGCATCAGATTCCCTAGAGCTAGAGTTATAGGTGGTTGTGAACTGCGTGATGTGGGTGCTAGGAACAGAACTCCTATCCTCTGCAAGAATAGCAAGCATTCTTAATCACTGAGCCATCTCTACAGCCCCTAGCCTGTTTTTTTTAATTTTTATTTTTAATTTATTTTTGTGTGTATGAATGTTGTGCCTGTATTTAAGTATACCATGAGCATGCAATGCCCACAAGGGCCAGAAGAGGGCATCATATCACTCCAGAACTGGAATGATAGATGGTTGTTAGCTGCCATATGTGTGCTAGAAACTGAATCTGGTTCTACTACGAGAGCAGCCAGTGCTCTTAACTGGGGAGCCATCTCTCTAGCACCCTCACCCTGTTTTAATAGCTATTTATAGCATTATAATTTTAAATAATATTTTATTATTTTTATTTTATGTGTATGAGTGTATACTGCCTGCATATGTATAAGGGCACCCATGTTGTACAATGCCCATGGAGGTCAGAAAAGCATGTTGGATTCCCTGGAACTGGAGTTAGGAAGGTAGTTAGCCACCATGTGGGTGCTGAGAATCAAACCCGGGTCCTCTACAAGAGCATTCAGTGCTGTTAACGACTGAACCATCTCCCCACCCCCATAACTGCTTTTCAAAAGGGGGATAGACTTCTAGCTGACACACACCTTTAATCCCAGCACTTGGGATGTAGCGGCAGGCAGTTCTCTGTGAGTCTAAGGCCAGCCTGGTCTACATAGTGAGTTCCAGGCCAGCTGGGATTATAGGGAGACCCTGTCTCAGAAAAAGACCAAAAAAAAATTCAAAGGAGGATAGACTTCTTTCCTTCTTTCTGTCATCAGCTGCAGTTGGCACACATGGCATCAACTGTTACTTGTAACTAATGGGGCCTAGACGGACCAGCTGGAGGTCCGTTGTCACCAACATTGCCCATCTGGCCTATATAGTGCTTGGTCCTGCTTAGATCCCCATTCAAACTGAAATTTCTTCTTAGTTACTTTTTTTTTTATTTATTATTTTTATGTGTATGAATGTACTACCTGCATGTAGGTTTGTGCACCCGTGTCATGCAATGCCTCAGAGGTCAGAAGAGGGCATCAGATTCCCCTGGAACTGGAGTTAAAGATGGTTCTCAGCCACCATGTGTGTGCTGGGAATCGAACCCGGGTCCTCTGCAAGAGCAGTAGTCACTCTTAATCGCGAGGCCATCTCTCCAGCCCCATCTTCTTAGTTACTTTAATATGGGGGCCTAGATGAGGGATACATAACACCAGAAGCCAAATAGACCAATGAACTTTTGGGTTTGCCTTTTATCCTGTGGGATGAGAAACTTTAATATATTCTGTCTAGCTTAGGTAATATGTTATTTTCCATGATTCTAAATTACTCCTAAACGCTTAAGAATAGCTCCCAGTCCTTATTTTTTTGAATCAGGATCTCCCTATAGTCCCAAGGGGCCTGGAACTCAATCTGTAGACCAGGCTGGGATTAAAGGCATGAACTATCATGTCCAGCTTGTCCTTCATAAGGTTAATTTCTCATCCATATTTTTTTCAATCCAGCAATCTCTCTCTGACATCTACAGTATGAAGTCATCAGTGTACTATGTTATCTGAATTGAGAAGGGTACCTTTATATTCTGCAGTGGTGTATGGTAGGACTATGGACATGTCCTCAAGTGAATGCATTTTGTTGCCCTTGCTGTCAAAAGATAAACCAATTCCATCACTGGGGGGTGGGGGCTGTGAACAGAGGTATGGTAAAGAAAGTGTGGTTTGAAAGTGCTAATGTGGGCTGGAGAGATGGCTCAGTGGTTAAGAGTGCCGACTGCTCTTGCAGAGGACCTGGGTTCGATTCCCAACACCCACATGGTGCCTAAGAACTTAAAAAAAAAAGAAGGGTGAGGAGCATATCTCTCAGGAACACTGCAGCTCTCTTATCCTGTTCATAGAGGGAGGGCCAATTTCCCATGGACCCCTACTTGTGTTATTTTAGTTTTGACTCAGTTATTTTGCAATCAATTGGATTATCTGTGTCATTCATTAGCAGGAGCATTCATTTTAATTATTCTGTTCTTGATTTGTGCCCCTAAAGGGATGGTCATTAAAACATCAGCCATCCCCAAAAGTACTGCATACTCCATTGCTTCTTCCATAATTTCTTGTACATAGTCCTTTAAGAAGAATCATGGCCAATAGACTGCAGGCCATGAGTCATCAGTTGGGTGTTTGTCCCTAGTGCCCCTCAAAGCCAGTTCCAACATGGCGGTACCATCAGTCGGCCTCCCCTGTGTATCTATGGCCAGCCATGTTTCTCCACTCCCAGAACACATTGCTCACAGGCAGCACCTAGATCGTACAGTTGCCCCAGCCAGGTAAACAGGCATTCCCTAGATCTCTGGGTTGCCCTAGATAATATGCCATTTAGTTACTGCTGTATAAAATCCTCTATTTGGGGGGTTGTTTTTTGAGACAGTGTCTCCCTGTAGCCCCAGCTGGCCTGGAATTCCCTATGTAGACCAGGCAGGCCTTGAACTCATCAAGATCCACCTGTCTCTGCCTCCCAAGTGCTGACATTAAAAGAGTGTGCTACCACACCATGCATATAGTCCTCTATTGTTGGGCCTGTGGGCCCTAGAGAATGTGGCCTACTGTAACCCCCTGAGCCTGACTAGAGTTTAGCGAGCTATCTCTGGCCGGTCACTTCCGCATAGGAGTGACTCCGCATAGGAGTGACTCCGCATAGGAGTGACTCCGCATAGGAGTGACTCCGCATAGGAGTGACTCAGCATAGCCTGACCTGAAAACGCTACAACCGATGTGGCGAGTTACTATTGGCCCAAAGCTATCCCCCCACTCTACGTGTCTCCTCTCCCACCTTCCTTTCTCCACCCCCCCCAAGCATATATAAGCTGCTGCCTGACTCAATAAAGTGAGTTCTTGCTTTTACGAGACTCCCGACCCCCAGTGTGGTTCTTTTCGGGTCGTCGACCCTCACCATCCCGCTCAGCCCCAGAGGAGAGACGGGCTGGCCCAGCTCTCCTCTCCACCCTACCTGCCGGAGGACCTGGCAGACTAGTGCCCGGTGTGAGGATGGTTTCCTCCGCAAAGTTTGCTGACGGGCCAATCGATCTGCGGGTGAGCGTACCTCCATAAATTATGGAGAAGTCTGCTTCCAAACCCCAACCCCTTTGTCATCCCCCCGATCCTCTCGGGGGTGCTCCTTGGCCGCTGCCACTTGAGCCATCAACCAACCCCTTTTGGCCCCCGTCGGCACCCCATCCTTATAATGGTGAAGCCCTCCTCGAAGGCAGCACCGCCACCCTCTACCCGGTTAATGTCAACCCAGGAGGTAACCGCCCGGCAGCCTGGTACCCCTGGGAGACTCAAGAATTAAAGGACCTCAAAAAGGTGGTGACTGAGGATGGCCCCAACTCTCCCTGGGCGGAGACTATCCTTGAAGGGTTGGCCCATCAGGCATGTGTGGCCTGGGACTGGTATGGGTTAGCCAGGGCTGTCCTCCTTGGCCCTATGTTCCTTAAGTGGGTCGCCTTCTGTCAGAAGGAGTGTCGGATACAGGGAGAGCATAACCAGAACACTCAGCCACCCATTCCCATTACCTATGGCATGCTCTCGGGCACAGATGCTCAACATACCACCGGCCTCCAACAGGCTGCCATCCCCGCCCCTTATCAAGATCAAGTCAGGGCGATTGGCCTGGCGGTGTGGAGGAAATTAGATGAGGGCCCTACTGAATCCCCTGTGTCTGGGGTCACTCAGAGGGCCTCGCAGGACCTTCCTTCTTTCATAGATAGGGTCCAAAAGAGCCTGAGGAGAAAGTTCCCTGCTGGGGAGTTGAGGGAAAGGTTTGTGCGCTCCCTAGTCTGGGACAGGATGACCACAGACCACAAATTAGCATGTGCAAGACTGAGAAACCAATCAATGGTCAGGTGGATAGTGGCCTCCCGGGATGTCGGCACCACTTCTCATCAGATGTGAGCCATGGCGGCTGCCCTTCAGGCAGGCCGCCAGGAAGAGCTGCAGACTCCTATCAATACCCTCTGACAAGCCACTGTTTCGGGTGGGCGGACATGTTCTGGGTGTGGCAAAGAAGGCCACTTTCACAGGGAGTGCCCTAACCAACCCTGAGGTCCTCCTGCCCTCCCCCCCCCCAGGGAGCGCGGTCCCCGTACACCCTGTCCTCGCTGTAAAAAGGGTTTTCATTGGGCCCGTGATTGCAGGTCCAAATTTAATCTTAAGGGTGAGCCTTTAAACTCCCTGCGGGGCTGCCCCCAACCCCGTTAAAGAAGGGGAACAGGCCAGCCCAGGCTCATTGGACCGTTCCACTGGTTCCTGGCTTGAATCCAAAAATGACCCTGACAATAGGGGGCAAAACTCTCAAATTCCTCATTGATACTGGGGCTGATTGAACAGTAATAAGAAAGGAAGAAGTACCCCATTCTTGGCAGTTGGTGCCTGGTCTGCCTTTGCTGGGTGTGGGCGGCCAGTCTACATCATGGGAGACAGCCGCCTGGCTGCCCTGGGCAGACCCTAGTGGAAGCCACGGGGAGTGCGCCCTCTCGCGGTCCCTGGCCTGACAGCCAATCTCTTGGGTCAGGATATTCTGGGTGAGGCAGAGGCCTTTATCACAACAGACCATGAGGTCTTTTATAATGATCTCCTAGACCAGGAGGAATATGAACAACAGCTTGAGCAGGGGTGGGAGAGCCACCCCAACTACCGAGACCCTTACTTTGACCAACCCAGACAAAAGCATTCCTCGGTCCACCCCCAATCCTAAGGGCCACTGCTTGCCCCCTGGTAATCCAGATACAATAGAAACTGGGGGATCCCATATGGGTGGAGCAGTGGCCTCTTCCTACCCATAAACTCCAACAACTACACTCATTGGTCCAGCAACAGTTGGACCTGGGGCATCTAAAGCCATCCACTAGTCCCTGGAACTCTCTTGTATTTGTTATTAAGAAAGCTAATGGCTCCTGGAGGTTCCTACAGGATCTTAGAAAAATCAATGAGAGGATGGTACTGCTGGGAACACCACAGAGGGGGCTCCCCTGGATCCCTGCTATCCCCAGTTCATACCATCTGACTTTCATCGACATAAAGGTGTGCTTCTTATCTATCCCCCTGCACCAACATGATAGGGAAAAGATTGCCTTCTCCCTTCCCTCTATTAACTTTCAGGGACCAGACTTAAGATTTGAGTGGACCGTCCTTCCCCAGGGCATGGCTAATAGCCCCCCTATTTGCCAATATTACTTGACACAGCTCTTTACTCCACTCCTAAGGTGACCAAACATACTCTTTTATATCTATATGGATGATATAATTTTGGGCAGCCTTGAGGCCTCTAACCTTCGGGAACTCACCGCCACATGCCTCTCCATTCTACAGGAAAGTGGCTTTACCGTGGCTCTGGACAAAATTCAGACTATCCCACCATTTAAAATTTTGGGGTCCATCCTCTCCTTGGACTCCATTTCCCCTGCCAAACCTCAGCTTTCCTTACAGGAATCCTATAGTCTGCCCCAGCTCCAAAAACTTCTGGGGGAGATTAATTGGATGAGACCCTGGATTCCTGTAACCACTGAGGAGATGGTTTCCCTATTTGACCTCCAGGGCCTAGATTTAAATTCAAGGGTGACACTACCTCCCCTTTGTTGGCAGGCACTTGCAAAAATACAACAATCCATAAAAGGGGACTCCCTAAAACAGTTTGACCCACATGTACCCATCTCCCTCTGCCTTTTTCCCGGGAAGACCTTGTGCATAGCCCTCTTGGCCCAAGATGGTGAGCCCATTCAATGGGTACACCTCTCAGTAAGGGGAGTACCAAGGGTGTATTCCATGACCAATCAGATCGCCGACTGCATAGTTAAAGGAAGAGAAGTGGCAGTCAGACTGGGACTGAGCCCCAGTTCATCATCACCCCCTACGAATAGACAGACTTTGCCTGGTTACAAAAGAATAATGACAAAATTGCGCTGGCACTTGAAGGATTTCCTGGCAAAATTGATTGCCATTACAGTGCTTATAAATGAAGGAGTTCCTTCTCCCGGCTAGAATGGGAGCCTCAACTTTTCCTTACCAGGCCTGATCCTGAGTTCCTCACTGTATTCATAGATGAAGGGTGTCTTGGGGTCTCAGTAGTCATTTATCCACCACTACAAAAAGGGCAGAAACCTACCCCCATAAGAACCATCTCTTATGAGGTTGAAGGGTTGGCACAGTTTAAGGAGCTCTTTGCTGTTGTCCTAGCACTTGACTCTAGACCTGAGCCCTTTAACCTGTTCTCAGACAGCCTTTATGTTGCCAATTTACTGCCCAACCTGGTGGAGGCCCATGTCAGGTTAGATTCTAACCCCATATCACCGCTAATGATTCAGACCAGGGTCCTACTTAAACAAAAAAACAGCCCCATCTTCCTCCAGCATCTTAGAGGGCATCAAAACATGACTGGGTTCCTTTCAGATAGCAATAAATTGGCCGACCAACTAGCTTCCATACCCCAATGCCATAATTTAATGCAAGCGACCCAATTCCACCAACTCACACATGATAACTGGAGGGGCCTCAAAAACAAGTTTCCCCATTTGCCCTTTCAAGATCTAAAAAGAATTATTTGCACTTGTAGATCCTGTCAAACTTTTATGCAGATTCCTCTGCTTCAAGCCCCGGGGAGTAACCCTTGAGGCCTTCGGCCTAATCACCTTTGGCAAATAGATGTCACACACTATGCTCCTTTTGGAAAACAGGTATATCTTTGTGTCTGTGGACACCTTTTCTCGTGCCTACTGGGCATCTGCACACATGGGCAAAAAGACTAAACATGCTATTAGCCATATGCTCCAATGCTTTGCTACCCTTGGGTTGCCTTATTGCCGCAGACCGTCCCAGTGGGGAGTTTCCTCTGACTGCGGGAATCAGGGTCTTGGAAGGAGGGCACAGGTTAGGCGAAATATAGACAGACATGACACCAGAGTGGTCTTGAATATGGTGCATTTTACTAAGAGCAAGCAACTGATTATATAGTACATGTCAGGAAAAACAAATCAAGATTAGCACATCCCCAGGAACAATAAACCCTTTACTAAAGAGTTTAAGTTTTACACATTAACCAGAAGCACTAACCAGAAGCACTTACACATGGTACATTGCTCAAGATTTGCACATTTCCAGGAACAAACAGTGGTCATAAAACTATAGACCATGGATAGTTTGTTTGTGAGATGTGAGACATTGTTTCCCTTTGAAGTTTCAATTTGGTTTCTTCCAGTCCTCCCAAGGCCATTTGTTATCTTTAGGCTGCAATTCGAGCCATGGCCTGGGAGAGCCTTTTTGGTTTTTTCTTTACTATATTTTTCTAAAGAAGGAGCCCACCATCTACCTTTATTTAAGTAATGTTTTCTACCATGTATGACTGTAACTGGAATTCCTATTTTACTAATTCTGTCTGGGGTTGGTGTGGCAGTAAATTTCTGAGATAAGCAAGGTGCACTCATAAACTTCTGAGGTATGTAAGCTGGCTTGTAAATTCCTGAGGTAAGTAAGCTGGCTCCTAAACTCCTGAGATAAGTAAGTTAGTAATTTTCTGTGAGCATGTATGCCTGACAGCTTTGGCGCCCAGCACCTGATCAAATTAAAACAGACAATGGCCCATGCTTCATAAGTAAATCTTTTATAGAATTCCTCCAAACATGGAAGATCTCACATTCTACTGGTATCCCCTATAGCCCTCGAGGACAGGCTATTATTGAAAGGTTCAATCAAACCCTCAAGGCTCAGTTACAAAAACAAAAGGGGGAATCCCTGTCCCCTTATGATCAATTAAAGAAGGCCCTTTTTACACTAAATATTTTAAGTTTTTCAAAAGAAGAACCACACTTATCTCCTTTCCAGAAGCACTGGTCCTCATCTGTCACCTATAGCTCTATTCGGGTCAGATGGAGGGACCCACTCACCTGGGTGTGGAGGGGACCAGACCCACTCCTAACAGTGGGGAGAGGATTCGGATGTATTTTCCCCCAAAACGAAAAAAGGCCCATCTGGGTGCCGGCAAGAGACCTTAAATATCTCCCCCAACAGAGAGACAATGATAATGACCCTTTCAGGGAGTGTTTCACCCCCGAGGATGGCCCCTCTGCTCTTCCCTCAGGAGCAGCCCAGGATGAAAGTGACGTTGCTCCTCCTGCTGCTGGCTCTTGTCCTGCCCAGTGATGGGGGACTCGGAGACCCCAATGCAGCCAGACAACACCTGGAAGCTATATCTGGAATTGTCCGAAACAAAATCAAGGAACTCATGGCTTCCTGCCCTACCTCCTTCCTCTGCTTGGACCCCTTCTTACACTCTTCCTAATTCTTACCCTTGGGCCCTGTATGATTAACAAAATCATTCAATTTATCCAGGGGAGGCTAGATGCAGTAAAGTAATCAGGTCGAGGTCCACTATCACAGGCTTGCCAGCCAGGAGCCAGGGCCTATGAATGGCCATCTTCATATGATCACCTGACCCCCATCTCCATGTGGCCAATGACAGGTAAGACCCCAGAGATACTGGGGCAACCTAAGATGGGGCATGGAGAGGCTCTTCAGCAGACCAGAGTCATAGCACCCAATGACAGACAAGATCTTTCTGCAGTCAGTCAACCTAAGACAGGGGCCAAACCTAAGCTGTTTGTATCCCAAAGACAGGTAAGACTGAGTTTGCAAGAATAGACAACCTAAGACAGGGGCTATGTTTCTCCTCCTACATTACAAAAACAAAAGGGGGAATTGTTGGGCCCTGTGGGCCCTAGAGAATGTGGCCTACTGTAACCCGCTGAGCCTGACTAGAGTTTAGCAACCTGTCTCTGGCTGCTCACTTCCGCACAGGAGTGACTCAGCATAGCCTGACCTGAAAACACCTACAACCAATGTGGCAAGTTACTATTGGCCCAAAGCTTCCCCCCCCAACTCTACGTATCTCCTCTCCCACCTTCCTTTCTCCACCCCTCCCACCAAGCATACATAAGCCACTGCCTGACTCAGTAAAGTGAGTTCTTGCTTTGATGAGACTCCCGACCCCCCGTGTGGTTCTTTCCCAGTCGTTGACATTCACCATCCTGCTCAGCCCCAGAGGAGAGACAGGCTGGCCCAGCTCTCCTCTCTGCCCTACCTGCCAGAGGACCCAGCACTTATTACATCCCACAGGCCTGGTTCTAGGCAGCTGCACTGTGAGTGGCTTTCATTGAGCCGAGATTCCTTATCATCACTGACTTCATCCCACACATCACTGTCCCAAGCAGCAGGTCCCCATTTGGCTGTGCTGTAGCCATTGCCACATGAACTCTCCTTGCATTGGCCTTCCCCTTCCTTTCTCTTATTAATGGGCTATGCAGACCACAGCTCCACCATGACATTTTGATAACCGTGCACTTAATCACTAAGGATAGAAATCTAATTACTGGGGCTGGAGAGATGGCTCAGCAGTTAAGAGTGCCAACCGCTCTTGCAGAGGACCCAGTTTTGATTCCAAGAACCGTCTTTAAGCCAGGCGTGATGGCACAAGCCCTTAATCTTAGCACTTGGTAGACAGAGGCAGAGGTAGGCAGATCTCTGTGAGTTCAAGGCCAACCTGGTCTACACATTGAATTACAGGCCAGCTGGGGCTATAGGAGACCCTGTCTCAAACAAAACAAAACAAAATGAGAAATCTAATTACTATCATTGCCAGAGAGTTCTGCCAGTCCGCCAACTCCTTTTCTGATTGTACTTTCTTTACTTTTCTTTTGTCTTTTTGAGACAGGGTCTCCCTGTAGCCCTAGCTGGCCCGGAACTCACTGTGTAGGCCAGGCTGGCCTTGAATCCACAGAGATCTGCCTGCCTCTGCCTCCCGAGTGCTTGGAATTAATACCCAGCTCCAATTGTACTTTCTTCTGACTTACTGAGTCAATCCTTACTAGCCTTTCAATAGGTGGTCAGTAAACACCAGCCTCGTCAGGCCAAATAAATCACATCATTCTCGGATAACCATTTGCAAAGCCTGACAACCATATGGTATGTTGCAGCTCAAATACTTTCAGCATGCTGGGCCACTGTTCACAAAGACCAGCCTGCTTTGTTCCTTCCTGAGCTAACACAAAAAGGGAGGTCTTCCCGGCCAGGGATTTCCTCAGCAACCTTGGAACATTTACTCCTTTAAAATGGAGCCAGCATTTCACAGAGCTGGCCAACTAGACCAGTTATGTTCTGTAAGGAGAAGGAATCCATGATAGCTGTGCTTTTAGTTTCAAATGATTGAGTTTATTAAATATATAGCAAGCAAAAACAAAAGAACAAGATACCAAGCAGCAGACACAGCAGATTCTCAGATCAGTCACTGACACCACCCAGCAGGCTTCAAGACCCATGAAGAGAGTTAGCTAGAGCCTCTGAGTGACAGAGGGTCCTGGGTAGAATGTTGTGGTGTCACCACCAAGATTTGTGGCGGGGCTCACTTAATCCTGGGATAACCCATGTGGAAAATACTCGCAGGAAGGCACACTATGTGTACGCAGGTTGAGGTTCAAATGCAGAGAGAGATTTTATTCCAACATGTCTGCTTAAATATCCATCATGATTCAATTCGTCACTACACCCCACCCCATGGGTGTGGCCAGGGAGGTACCATTGGCTTAGAACCCAACCCATTCTAACTAAGTTTTCCCACATCTCACCCTTTTAATTTTATTTTTTTAATTTTTCCGAGAGGCAGGGGAGCCCATGGGTGAGGCCAATAACCCAAAAGAACCTGAGTTTTGAATAGCCAGCTGCTCAAGCTTGTTTTGAGTGCTAGGCAGTGGGAGACAGGTCAGACCTGAAACTTTATTTTCACACTAAGGCCAATTAATATCCAAAAATCCCAACCATGAAGTAAGCTGATTGTCAAGCATAAGCAATGAATGTAAGTAACATTCGTGTAAAACCAATTAGCAAGTATCTATGTTCATATTTTGAAACAACCCAAGGTTCCCATAGTCCAGGAGAAGCTTGTATGCACAAGCATGTTGATCAAATAAGAGTCCAGTGTATATTGCTGTAGTCTCATGATTCACTCCAATCTCTCTGCAGCCCTTACATTCTACCACATCTCCTCTTCTGCAATTTGTTCCCTAGGCTTTGGGAAAGGGGCACAAGTGGGTGAGAAGCAAAGCAGTCTATTTTCTCTGGAGATGTCATTTTGGAGTCTAGTCAGGTTGTTTCCCTTCATGGGTTGACAGCTTATCCAGGGTACCTTTTAAATCCTACTAACAAAGCACTAGCAATTAGATGAACAGGCATTTAAACAGTACTATTATGGCAAGCTAAGCTGTGAGCATAGACACAGATGTTTGGATGGTACGCTAATCCACAAACTGTGGTTTCTCTATAAAAGATGACAAGTTCTTCTTGTGGCTTATATCATCTCCTAACCACTAGAGGATGTAAGCCTGTGGCATCAGCCATGAATTATTCCTCCAAGGAGAGAGCTAAGAGCCAATTAGATTTGGGATATGAGTATATATCTATATATATAGTATATATAATATAGATATATATACTGATGCGAGATAGGAGCGAGAGATAGAGCGAGAGCAGGCAGAGATGGCATTCCACTGTTTTATATAGTATCTCCAGGCAGTTGAGGTGTAGCTGATACTGACAGAGGAGTCTTGCTTGACTCCAGGAGACCAAATTTTGCTTTATTGCATTAGTGGCCTTTGGTAACGCTCTCTGGCATTTCAGAGGCCAACTGTACATTAGCAAGTGACGTCTCAAAACATTTTTTCATGCTTACACCAGGTCTTCAACAACAGGGATTTACCACCTTTCTCCTTGCAGATATTTCATTTTTATAAGCAAGAGGCCTTTATAATTTTGGGGGCTTGGATCCCCTAGCCAACATCTCCTTGGCAGAATAATCCATTGCTGATATTAGAGCTCTCCTGTATTAATATATTTTGCTTAGTTACACAGCTTATAATGACTTTACTATTTTTTTGGCTCTAAATAGAGAATTATCCTTTCACAATTTCTATATCTATCAGTCAATTAAAGAAGGTAGTTATACCTGTTTCATAAGAAATTACCACTCTAACAGTTGGCTCTAATTTACAGTTGGGGAATGACTTCAGTACCATCATGTTTTTCTTTTTCCTATAAAAGGGGAGAGGTAGGAAGGTTTCTCAGCATCTGGAAGGTAAACTTCATTAGGGCCCAGTATAAACAGTTATCCCAAATAGAATTCAGAGAGATACTCAGTGTCTGTGACTCAGACAATCTGAGGTTCCTTTTTCTTTCATGTTCAGATGGGTCAGCCTCTCTGCTGGCATTTCCCAGTCCATCCTGCACAGCCAAAAGTTGTACATTTTCAGGCATTTAGGTTGGTGTTTTTACCTGTGGGAACATACAAATCTCCCATTGTTAGTTCTGAGACCTCAAAATTAAAAATTTATCAAAAGGTTTGGAATACAGAAGGAATATTATACCACCTCCCTCTTTTTGTTTTTTAAATTTTTATGTTTTGACCTATAGATGCCTAAGTTGTATTACACATACCCATAAACAGGAACTCAGGTGTAAGTTTTCATCAAATTTACCCAAACAGTTTATCATTGACTGTATGCTTATTTGGGAAGTGAACTTAAACATAATTTCTTTAAATTATCCTACAAGTAAGAGAAAATGTTACAAGGTGATACTGTAAAACACAGAAAAATATAGAGACCATTTGTGTACCTTAACCCCAAAGTTATTGTTGGAAATTCAATACAGATTATGAATAAGACAATTAACATTTTATATTCCCAATTAGTTCAAATGTATTACCATTTTAAACTGAAAATCTTACAAAGTGGATTTTGATAACTATCTTCCTCCAAGCTCTTGGCCTTCTCCAGGCCTGGCATGAAAACCTGCTTTAAAGATTTTTCAAGGGCTGGAGAGATAGCCTAGCGGTTAAGAGCACCGACTGCTCTTGCAGAGGACCCGGGTTCGATCCCCAGCACCCACATGGCGGCTGAGAGCCGTCTGTAACTCCAATTCCAGGAGAACTCCAGTTTCAGGGGAATCTGAGACCCTCTTCTGACCTCCGCGGCATTGCACGACACGGGTGCACAAACCTACATGCAGACAGTACATTCATACACATACAGAAATAAATAAAATTTAAAAAAAAAAGATTTTTCAATATTTAGCTCTTAATAAAATTTTCTTTTACCGTTCTTATGCCCATTAGTTAATTAAAGACTGGCTAGATATGCCCCATGAGATGTTGTTACCATCATAACCATCTTGGTTTTGTTTTTTTTGTTTGTTTGTTTTTGTGGGAGCTTCTAGGAAGCTTCCTTTGTCTCAAACAGGGGCATTGCAGTCCTGCTAAGGGAAGGGGGACACAATGCCCACTTTGTGGACATTGTGGGGAACTGGCCTAATTGCGTAGAGGTCAGTTGGTCACTCCTGTGACATGACTGGAGAGGTAACTTCCTACTCAGGTCCTTAGCCTGGGACAATGAGACATGTCTCCCACTCTTGGCTGTAACTGTCCACCTGCCCAAGTCCAGGACAGGAATTTCACACCAACTTCCCAGGTTGGTGGTCCGCAAAGGGAGCCTTTTTCCAAACCAACTGGTCACCCAAATGAGAAGCAAGGAATTTAGCGATTCTATATATAAAACGTTTGAGAAATTGGGGAAAAATAAGAAAAATAATGATGTTGCCTGGTTGCTCCTAGCATCTCTGGATAAAGTGATAGAGTAAAATAAGGAGCTCAGTGATAAAATTAACCAACTCCAGATTCGAAACAAAAGTTTAAAAGTTTCCAAGTGTGCCCTGGAAGAGAATCTTCTCTCCAGCAGCCAAAGAGCTAAAGCTGCAGAAAATCAAACTGGAGCCCTTATTATACCGTTTGGCTGATTTACAACGCAAATTTAATTCCCAGCCACAAAGAGTGTCAGCAGTCAAAGTGAGAGCACTGGTGGGGAAAGGGTGGAACTCTGAAACTTGGGATGGAGATGTGTGGGAGAACCACGATGATGAGGATTTTGAACCCTCAGATTCTGAAGGATTTTCTTTATCTGAGGAATTAATCTCCCCACCCTCAGCAGAGAATTCACACCCTGCAGATCCCTCCTCCCCACCCTTGCCTGAGGAAACTAATCTCCCCCTCCCAGTGGGAGATAATTGCCACACCAACTCCAGCATCATCTGTGTGAGCAATGATGAAATTCATAACAGACGGGAGATATGTGTCTTCTGAGGCTAAGCTCCCTGTTGGTCCCTGGCAGAGTGCTCGGAATTAGCTTCCAAGATCACGATGCACTACAAAGGTGTTACGCTTCTTGAGTGCTGGACTTTGCACACTGTATTTTGACTCTTTTCCTGAGCTCAGCACAACCCCAGTCCCAGACAAGGGACAGTTAAATGTGTCTGGAAATAAATCAGGCAAACAGAGGCTTCATGAACCTAAGTAAAATCATACAGAGAAACAGTATCTAAAGGCTCCATTGTCCTAGAAGTCCCCACAAAGATATTATGAATGAAAAACATTACACTGAGTGATATCATAGGTCAGTTACAAAAAATAAAAGTGTTTTTCCAGATTTAATAAAAATAAAGGCTCAGTCCTTTAAGCAGGAAGCTACATCTGATAGAATTAGTAAAATAAAAGTTTTAGTTACCGTTATGCATGTTAAAATGTAATACTTAGGGGCTGGAGGGATGGCCTAGTGGTTAAGAGCACCGACCGCTCTTGCAGAGGAGCCGGGTTCGATCCCCAGCACCCACATGGCGGCTGAAAACCGTCTGAAACTCCGGTTCCCAGGAGAACTCCAGTTCCAGGGGAATCTGAGACCCTCTTCTGACCTCTGCGGCATCGCACGACACGGGTGCACAGACCTGCATGCAGACAATACATTCATACACATAAAAATAATAATAATAATAATAATAATAATAATAATAAAATATAATACTTAGTTAGAGGCACACAGCGGGCTTTCTCCTTTAAGAAAAACAGAACTAATTAAGAGGCTTTCCCAGGCTTTTGGCTTGAATTACAATCTAGAGATAACAAGCGGCCTTGGGAAAATTGAGCCCCAGGAAGGATGAGAAACATCAAATTGGAACTTCAAAGAGACGAAGACAAATTGTTTATGGCTTGTAGTTTTAGGACTGCTGTTTTGTTGCTTATCTCCCCTGCTAAGACAGCGTGAGCAGTATACTAAGTGTAAACTTCCATTGATGTGTAAAATTTATCTGACTTGCTGTCCTTGTAAACCCAGGTGTGAGTCCCTTTAGTAATGAGCCTTTTGTTCCCAGGGAAGTGCTAATCCCCAGTCGCTTTCCCAGCTTTGTGATGTAAAAACTTGACTTGATCTCAGTAAAAGTGCACCAGATTCAAGACCACTCTGGTGTCATGTCTGTCTATATTTCGCCTAACCTGTGCCCTCCTTCCAAGACCCTGATTCCCGAAGTCAGAGGAAAACCCCCCGCTGGAACAGTCTGCAGCAGATAGTGTCCCTCAGGGCCCAACAATTGTTGCCTCTAGACCTATAACCAGATTGAAAGCTAAGCAAGCCCCTCAAGGTGAGACAGAAAGTGTGGTCCACAAGGAGGTGCACTACACCACTAAAGAAATTAGTGAGTTTGTCGATTCATTCCGGCAAAAGCCTAAGGAATATGTGTGGGAATGGACTTTAAGGGTGTGGGATAATGGTGGAAGGAATATAAAATTGGATCAGACTGAGTTTATTGATATGAGCCCACTGAATAGAAATTCTAGGTTTAACATGGAAGCTCGAGTGGTTAAAAAAAGGTGTTAAAAGTTTATTTGAATGGTTGGCTGATGTATTTATTCAAACATGGACTACTAACAGTGAGATAGAGATGTCTGAGATTCCTTGGCTTAGTATTGATAAAGGGATTGTGAGGGTCAGGCAGATGGGCATGCTCGAGTGGATTCGAATTGTAAAACCACATTCTCTGAAATATGAGGACCCAGAGGACATGCCTTTCACTGAGTTTCTAAGATGGAAAGTACTGAGAGAGACACCAGAACATTTGAAGACTTTTGTTTTTGCTCTATTTCTTATGCCAGATCTTACAGTTAGAGAAGTTGTTGCTCAAGGGTAAGCATCAGGTGGCAGCACTGAATCACAGAAGGCCAGATGAGCATAGTTATCATAATGGGTGGCAAAGGTAAAACAATACCTATAATGGCATGACCCGAAATGATCTTTGGAACTGGTTAATTAATCATGGTGTTCCCAGGAACCAAATACATAAGAAGCCTACTAAGTTTTTATTTTATCTGTATAAGCAGAAAAGCTCTAGAACAAATGACAGGAAGTCAACATTGGATTTCAGCAGTAGAGAATCCCATCCAGTTAACTAGTTTCCAGACTTGAGACAGTTCACAACTGTCTCAAGAACCCCTTGAATGAAGGGGTGGCCGGGTTCTGATGAGGAATGACCTTGTCACAATACCAAAGAGTTGTGCTGTTTGCCTTCCTCCTGTCCTTCCCCAGAGGGACCTGAGGCCTTTTACTAAGGTAACTGTACACTGGGGAAAAGGAAATAATCAGACTTTTCGAGGCCTATTGGATACTGGTTCTGAGTTGACACTGATCCCAGGAGACCCTAAAAAGCATTGTGGCCCTCCGGTTAAAGTAGGGGCCTATGGAGGTCAGGTGATAAATGGAGTTTTGGCTGAAGTCCGACTCACGGTGGGCCCAGTGGGTCCCAGAACGCATCCCGTAGTTATTTCCCCAGTCCCAGAATGTATAATTGGGATAGATATAATTAGAAATTGGCAGAATCCCCACATTGGTTCCCTGATCTGTGGAGTGAGGGCTATTATGGTTGGAAAGGCCAAATGGAAACCATTGGTGTTGCCTCTACCAGGGAAAATAGTGAACCAAAAACAGTATCGTATCCCTGGAGGGATTGCAGAGATTAATGCCACTATCAAGGATTTGAAAGATGCAGGGGTGGTGATTCCTACCACATCTCCATTTAACTCTCCAATTTGGCCTGTGCAAAAGACAGATGGATCATGGAGAATGACAGTTGACTATCGAAAACTCAACCAAGTAGTGACACCAATTGCAGCCGCTGTACCAGATGTGGTGTCCTTACTCGAGCAGATTAATATGTCTCCTGGTACCTGGTATGCAGCTATTGATCTGGCCAATGCTTTTTTCTCAATACCGGTTCATAAGGACCACCAGAAGCAATTTGCTTTCAGCTGGCAAGGCCAACAGTATACCTTTACTGTCTTACCTCAGGGGTATGTTAACTCTCCAGCGTTGTGCCATAACTTAGTTAGAAGGGATCTTGATCGCCTGACTCTTCCACAAAATATCACACTGGTCCACTATATTGATGATGTTATGTTGATTGGACCCAGTGAACAGGAGGTAGCAGCTAGTCTAGACTTGTTGGTAAAGCATATGCGCATGAGAGGATGGGAAATAAATCCAACTAAAATTCAAGGGCCATCTACCTCGGTGAAGTTTCTAGGAGTTCAGTGGTGTGGAGCATGCAGAGACATTCCTTCTAAGGTAAAGAATAAGTTGTTGCACCTGGCCCCTCCCTCCACCAAGAAAGAAGCACAACGTTTGGTGGGTCTTTTTGGATTCTGGAGGCAGCACATTCCTCATCTGGGTGTGTTACTACGACCCATATATCAGGTGACT
>VZQC01008012.1:106529-194659 GCA_009823505.1 Rhizomys pruinosus
CTATGTTTATTGCAGCTCTCTTCACAATAGCAAAGAGCTGGAACCAACCCAAATGCCCCTCAACTGATGAGTGGATAGAGAAAATGTGGTACATCTACACAATGGAGTTCTATGCAGCAGTAAAAGAAGACAACATCATGAACTTTGCAAGTAAATGGATGTGTGCTGGATAGCTTTAGTGTCAACTTGACACACCTGGGTTGAAGGAGCCTCAATTGGGGAATTGGCTCCATTGGATTGGCCTGTGGCCACATCTGTGGAGTATTGTCTTGATGGTCAAGCAGTGTGGGAAGGCCCAGCCCACAATGAGTAGTGCCATCCTGGGCAGGTTGTTGTGTACCTTATAAGAAGGCAGGCTGGGCATGAGCCAGGGAAGCAAGCCAGTGAACAGCATTCCTCCATGGCCTGTGCTTCAGCTCCTGCCTCCAGGTTCCTGCCCTGAGTTCCTGCCTTGGTCTCCCTAAGTGATGAACTGTGACCCAGGAGATGTAAGCTGAATAAACCCTTTCTTCCCCAAGTTGGTGTCAGTCAGAGTGTTTTGTCACAGCAATGGAAGACAAACTAGAACAGGATGGAACTGGAAGATATTATGTTAAGTGAAGTAACACAGTCCCCCCCCCCAAAAAAAAAAACGATGAATGGTACCCCTCATCTGTCGATGCTAGCACCAATAACATAGTTATAAACATTTCTTGTTGGGAGTGATGCATAATGGAAAGAACAACAACAGCACCAAAAACAGAAAAAACTGCATCAAAGAACTGACTGAAAGGGTGAATCTGGTCGGGTGGGGTGGTTGGGAGGAGATCGTGGGTCTAGATTCAATTTGTAACATAATTTTATACAAAAATATATGTAAAACAATGAAGTAAAAAATACATATTTAATAAAAAATTTTTCATACTTCTATACAATGAAATATGATTATATCTACTCCCCAATTCCTCTCCTCTGACTCCAATTTCCCTCCCAACTTCATGTCTTCTTTTTATAACCCATTAAGTCCAGTTACTGCTGCCTATATATCCACAGGTGTGGAGTCATTCACTGGAGCATGGGACACCTACCAGTACCACACCTTCAGTAAAGAATGATTCTCCCTCCATTAGCAACTATCAACTCTCAACAGCTCCTCAGTATAAGGCAGGGCCTAGAGATCTTCTGTTAGGGGCAGGTCAGAAAGAGTTAATTAGAAGGAAGGAGTTAACTGTAAAATTGAGTTAGCTAAAGCAAGCCTGGTTCCCATGACTACCTCAACAGCAAGAATACAGTCCAGCCCTGAGTTCCCACAGCTACCTGAGGTCAGGATGAACTTTCCCAAGCCCTAGGGGGAGGGCATCCCACCCCCTAAGGAGTGCATCCATTCCCTCAAGGGGCTTCATACTGCTAAACGCAACCAATCAGTTTAAAGTTCACCACTGCTTGCTTTGTGTTTCCATAGCCTTGCAATTGTGTTTCTATAACATCACCAAATTTCTCTAGTTTGTGGTTTTTGTCTTTAAAAGCTCTCAATAGCAAGCAGTCAGGGTCACACTCATCCCTGCATGGGGTGGGTGCATCTCTGGTACACCAGTTTTTCTCAATTGGCTTCCTGGTGGACCAGAAAATTAAATTAATTTTGTTTCAGAGACTGAATCCTGGGCTTGAGAGCTTTTCTGTGCAATTTTCAGACCCAACACTTCTACTCCATCTATGCAGGAATTTTGACAGTCTTGTTCGGGTAACTATAGCTGGTGTGAGCTCATGAGTGCCACAGCCATGTCTTATCCAAAGCACAGCATTTCACAGCCCCCTTCCGAACCTCCAGCTCTTACAATCTTTCTGCCCCCTCTTCCTCAATGTTTCCTGAGCCTTAGGAGGGGTGGGGTTAATATAGATGCCTCGTTTAGAGCTGAGCACTGAGTCTCTTATTCTCAGCACTTTGTGTGGTCACATTTTAAAATTTTGAAGTGAAATTCACATAGCATAAAACCAGGCCTTTTTTTTTTTTTTTGGTCTTTTTGAGACAAGGTCTCCCTGTAGCTCCAGCTATCCTGGAACTCACTCTATAGACCAGGCTGGCCTTGAACTCACAAAGATCTGCCTGCCTCTGCCTCCCTAGTGCTAGGATTAAAGGCATGCACCACCACACCCAGCAAAACCAGGCATTTTAAAGAAAGCAACTTCATGCCATTTATAATGCATTCACCCGCCCTGATCAGTCATTCTCTGTGCCTCCTCCTGCTCAGTCCCTGAGAGCCACTCACCAGTTTTCTGTCCTTGCACTCACCTAATCTGGACATCTGTAAGTTAATTATACATACCTTTGACCTTTTTTAAAAATTATGTATTTATTTATTTATTTATTTATTTATTTATTTATTTATTTGAATGTACTGTCTGCATGTAGGTTTGTGCACCCATGTCGTGCAATGCTGGGGAGGTCAGAAGATGGTATTGGATTCCCCTGGAACTGGAGTTCTCCTGGAATTGGAGTTACAGATGGTTCTCAGCCGCCATGTGGGTGCTGGCACTCGAACCCGGGTCCTCTACAAGAGCAGTTGGTGCTCTTAACTGCTAGGCTATCTCTCCAGCCCTGACCTTTTTTTTTCAACCAATTTTGTTTTTTTTTTTATTTTTTATTTTATTTCATAGTTTTGAACCGGTTATGTTTCATGTGTTTCAAAGTGCACCCAGGTCTAAATGACACTGAGGGAGGACAAGAGAAGTGGGATCAGCCCCCTGCAAATAGGGTACAGTATGTTACGCTGACAATTTGGGTGTGGGATTTTGCACCCAGGATCATTACTGTCAGACCAACCCGTGTCTCTTAGCCACCGACGCCATCTTCTCCCCCCCACCTCTGCCTCTTGTAACTGACTTACTTTTACCCTTAGTCATGTACATTGTCCTCCAGGTCCGTCCATATCTCAGCGTAGGTCACAACCTCATTCTTCTCTGTAGTGGGTAGTTTTTTGTGATGTCAGTCCAGCCATCTTTTTTTTTTTTTTTTTTCCTGGACTCCACTGCTATACAGCTGGCCTTCAACTCACAAAATCATGCCGCCTCTGCCTACCCTATGCTGAGGATTAAGGCATGGGCACCACCACACCCGGCTCCACAGTCCAGCCATCTCTGATGGACACTTACACTGTTCTCCTCTTGACAATGTAGCAGTTCTGTGACTGCAGTTCGAGAGGCCCTGTCACACGACCTTGCTGAGGCCTTGAAGTGTCTACTCAGGCCCTGTCCTGGGGCCATCTCAGCTGGTTCCTCTTTCAACCCCTAGGAATCTAGTGGTCCATCTCCTGGTTGGGATCCCCTTGTCCCTTCAGCCACACCTTAGGGCAGGTCAGGATTTAAAATAATTCTGTCATGGAACTGAGGGTATAGCAGCAGTGTCCGTTCTTGCCATGGGCGTGTGAGGCCTTGGTTTTTCCATCACCAGCAACCACAATCTTTTTTTGTTTTTGTTTATTAATTTGTTATTTATTTTTCTATGTGTAACGAATGTACTGTCTGCAGGCAAGTCTGTGCAACCCGTGTCGTGCAATGGCCGCGGAGTCAGAAGTGGGTATCGGATCCCGGAGCGGGAGTTCTCCCTGGAAAATTGGAGTTTAGACGGTTCTCAGCCGCCATGTGGGTGCTGGGGTAGAAGTGCACAATCCTACATGCAGACAGTACATTCATACACATAAAAAATAAATAAAAAATTGAAAAAGTGTTCAACATCACTAATAATTAAGGAAATGCAAATTAAAACCACTTTAACATATCATCTCCCTCCAATAAGATTGGCTAGAATCAAGAAAACAAATGATACCAAGTGCTGGAGAGGTTGTGGGGAAAGAGGACCACTCATCCCCTGCTGGTGGGAATGTAAACTTGTACAGCCACTATGGAAAGTAGTGTGGAGAACCCTTGGAAGACTCAAAATGAGCTTACCACCTGACCCACTCATACCACTCTTGGGTATATACCCACAAGACTCTTCTCACCACAGAGACACATGCACAGCCATGTTTATTGCAGCTATCTTCACAATAGCAAAAAGCTGGAACTAACCCAAATGCCCCTCAACTGATGAGTGGATAGAGAAAATGTGGTACATCTACACAATGGAGTTCTATGCAGCAGTAAAAGAAGACAACATCATGAACTTTGCAAGTAAATGGATGTGTGCTGGATAGCTTTAGTGTCAACTTGACACACCTGGGTTGAAGGAGCCTCAATTGGGGAATTGGCTCCATTGGATTGGCCTGTGGCCACATCTGTGGAGTATTGTCTTGATGGTCAAGCAGTGTGGGAAGGCCCAGCCCACAATGAGTAGTGCCATCCTGGGCAGGTTGTTGTGTACCTTATAAGAAGGCAGGCTGGGCATGAGCCAGGGAAGCAAGCCAGTGAACAGCATTCCTCCATGGCCTGTGCTTCAGCTCCTGCCTCCAGGTTCCTGCCCTGAGTTCCTGCCTTGGTCTCCCTAAGTGATGAACTGTGACCCAGGAGATGTAAGCTGAATAAACCCTTTCTTCCCCAAGTTGGTGTCAGTCAGAGTGTTTTGTCACAGCAATGGAAGACAAACTAGAACAGGATGGAACTGGAAGATATTATGTTAAGTGAAGTAACACAGTCCCCCCCCCCAAAAAAAAAAACGATGAATGGTACCCCTCATCTGTCGATGCTAGCACCAATAACATAGTTATAAACATTTCTTGTTGGGAGTGATGCATAATGGAAAGAACAACAACAGCACCAAAAACAGAAAAAACTGCATCAAAGAACTGACTGAAAGGGTGAATCTGGTCGGGTGGGGTGGTTGGGAGGAGATCGTGGGTCTAGATTCAATTTGTAACATAATTTTATACAAAAATATATGTAAAACAATGAAGTAAAAAATACATATTTAATAAAAAATTTTTCATACTTCTATACAATGAAATATGATTATATCTACTCCCCAATTCCTCTCCTCTGACTCCAATTTCCCTCCCAACTTCATGTCTTCTTTTTATAACCCATTAAGTCCAGTTACTGCTGCCTATATATCCACAGGTGTGGAGTCATTCACTGGAGCATGGGACACCTACCAGTACCACACCTTCAGTAAAGAATGATTCTCCCTCCATTAGCAACTATCAACTCTCAACAGCTCCTCAGTATAAGGCAGGGCCTAGAGATCTTCTGTTAGGGGCAGGTCAGAAAGAGTTAATTAGAAGGAAGGAGTTAACTGTAAAATTGAGTTAGCTAAAGCAAGCCTGGTTCCCATGACTACCTCAACAGCAAGAATACAGTCCAGCCCTGAGTTCCCACAGCTACCTGAGGTCAGGATGAACTTTCCCAAGCCCTAGGGGGAGGGCATCCCACCCCCTAAGGAGTGCATCCATTCCCTCAAGGGGCTTCATACTGCTAAACGCAACCAATCAGTTTAAAGTTCACCACTGCTTGCTTTGTGTTTCCATAGCCTTGCAATTGTGTTTCTATAACATCACCAAATTTCTCTAGTTTGTGGTTTTTGTCTTTAAAAGCTCTCAATAGCAAGCAGTCAGGGTCACACTCATCCCTGCATGGGGTGGGTGCATCTCTGGTACACCAGTTTTTCTCAATTGGCTTCCTGGTGGACCAGAAAATTAAATTAATTTTGTTTCAGAGACTGAATCCTGGGCTTGAGAGCTTTTCTGTGCAATTTTCAGACCCAACACTTCTACTCCATCTATGCAGGAATTTTGACAGTCTTGTTCGGGTAACTATAGCTGGTGTGAGCTCATGAGTGCCACAGCCATGTCTTATCCAAAGCACAGCATTTCACAGCCCCCTTCCGAACCTCCAGCTCTTACAATCTTTCTGCCCCCTCTTCCTCAATGTTTCCTGAGCCTTAGGAGGGGTGGGGTTAATATAGATGCCTCGTTTAGAGCTGAGCACTGAGTCTCTTATTCTCAGCACTTTGTGTGGTCACATTTTAAAATTTTGAAGTGAAATTCACATAGCATAAAACCAGGCCTTTTTTTTTTTTTTTGGTCTTTTTGAGACAAGGTCTCCCTGTAGCTCCAGCTATCCTGGAACTCACTCTATAGACCAGGCTGGCCTTGAACTCACAAAGATCTGCCTGCCTCTGCCTCCCTAGTGCTAGGATTAAAGGCATGCACCACCACACCCAGCAAAACCAGGCATTTTAAAGAAAGCAACTTCATGCCATTTATAATGCATTCACCCGCCCTGATCAGTCATTCTCTGTGCCTCCTCCTGCTCAGTCCCTGAGAGCCACTCACCAGTTTTCTGTCCTTGCACTCACCTAATCTGGACATCTGTAAGTTAATTATACATACCTTTGACCTTTTTTAAAAATTATGTATTTATTTATTTATTTATTTATTTATTTATTTATTTATTTGAATGTACTGTCTGCATGTAGGTTTGTGCACCCATGTCGTGCAATGCTGGGGAGGTCAGAAGATGGTATTGGATTCCCCTGGAACTGGAGTTCTCCTGGAATTGGAGTTACAGATGGTTCTCAGCCGCCATGTGGGTGCTGGCACTCGAACCCGGGTCCTCTACAAGAGCAGTTGGTGCTCTTAACTGCTAGGCTATCTCTCCAGCCCTGACCTTTTTTTTTCAAAAATTTTTTCTTTTGTTTTTATTTTTATTTCATGTATTTGAACGTTATGTCTTCATGTGTTTAAGTGCACCCATGTCCTGAAATGCCTGAGGAGGACAGAAGAGAGTGACAGACCCCCTGCAAATGGAGTTACAGTTGTTAGCTGCCATTTGGGTGCTGGGATTTGAACCCAGGTCTTCTGTAAGAACAACCAGTGCTCTTAGCCACTGAGCCATCTCTCCAGCCCCAACCTATGACCTCTTGTATCTGACTTCTTTTACTCTTAGTAATGTACATTGTCCTCCAGGTCCGTCCATATCTCAGCGTAGGTCACAACCTCATTCTTCTCTGTAGTGGGTAGTTTTTTGTGATGTCAGTCCAGCCATCTTTTTTTTTTTTTTCCTGGAACTCACTCTGTAGACCAGGCTGGCCTTCAACTCACAAGAATCCACCTGCCTCTGCCTCCCAAGTGCTAGGATTAAAGGTGTGCACCACCACACCCGGCTCCACAGTCCAGCCATCTCTGATGGACACTTACACTGTTCTCCTCTTGACAATGTAGCAGTTCTGTGACTGCAGTTCGAGAGGCCCTGTCACACGACCTTGCTGAGGCCTTGAAGTGTCTACTCAGGCCCTGTCCTGGGGCCATCTCAGCTGGTTCCTCTTTCAACCCCTAGGAATCTAGTGGTCCATCTCCTGGTTGGGATCCCCTTGTCCCTTCAGCCACACCTTAGGGCAGGTCAGGATTTAAAATAATTCTGTCATGGAACTGAGGGTATAGCTCAGTGGTTCCGTTCTTGCCTGGCGTGTGTAAGGCCTTGGTTTCCATCACCAGCACCACAAAATCTTTTTTTTTTTTATTAATTTTTATTTATTTCTGTATGTGTACGAATGTACTGTCTGCATGCAAGTCTGTGCACCCGTGTCGTGCAATGCCGCGGAGGTCAGAAGTGGGTGTCGGATTCCCCTGGAGCTGGAGTTCTCCTGGAATTGGAGTTTCAGACGGTTCTCAGCCGCCATGTGGGTGCTGGGGATCGAACCCGGGTCCTCTGCAAGAGCGGTCGGCGCTCTTAACCGCTAGGCCATCTCTCCAGCCCCACAAAATCTTTTTATAAATACATTTCATTTGCTTCCATCTAGAGTCAGCAAATACACGTGGCCCAGTGTGGACCTGGCCTTATTGTGTCCTGGACCATGGTTACCACCAGGAGCCTGTCCCCTTCGGACTCCTTCAAGCATGAGTGTGTCAGTCCTCTGCCCTAGCCTGGAATACAGACTCAGATTGATAGAGTGTCCAGTCCCAAATGAATACCTCTGAAGACAGCTCCTTCACAGTCTTCTAGCTACTTGCAGGCTAGGGGCGGACAGACACCATGAGACACACAGGAGGTCACAGACCAAACTGGAAAAGACACTGATATGGGCCAAACTCTGTGCTCCTCTGTTCATATATCAAAGCCCTGGATTAGTCAGTTTTCTGTTGCAGTAACAAAAATCCTTGAGGCTGGATATCTTGGGGGGGGAAAAAAAAAGGAGGTTTATTTAGCTCACAGCCATGGAGGCTGAAAGCCTTGGTTTGACTTCTGGAGCATTGCACTCACTGTCTATCACAGCATAGAAGATGGTAACAAGGAAATACACAAGACAGAGAGGTCACATGGTGAGAGGGGCTGTCAGAAGGCTCCTATAGCTATCTCTCTCTGAGGATCTTGCAGGAATCCTGCAGCTACAAGCACCAACCTATCAGCCTCTTCTGAGGACAAAGCCCCAGTGACATAATCAGACACCTTCTCTTAAAGGTTCCCCACTTCCCATATGTCTACACTAGAGGCCAAACTCCCAACATATGGACATTTGGGGACACACTCAAAACATTCTGAAGCTCTGATAAACCTGAACTCCCAATACCCCATACATAATGTAGCTTGTATTTGGAGATGTGACTTTGAGGGGATAACCAGTGACCTGTGAGCATCAGGGAAAGACCCTAACACTATAGAACTGGTGTCCTTGTAAGGTCTTTGCCTCTCCCTCCCTTGTCATATGGAACACACCAAGAAGGGAGCATCTGCAAACTAGGAAGAGAGACTTCAGCAGAAGCCGAGTCTGCAGACTTGGCTGGTGAGTGGCTCTCAGGGACTGAGCAGGAGGGGGCATGGAGAATAACTGATCAAGGCCGGGCAAATGCATTATAGAGCCTTGACCTAGAACTTCCAACTCTAAGTACTGTAATCTGAGTGATGCCTCTCTGTGGTGCTAAGTCACCTCCCCTCCCCACAACAGCCCTTCCACAGCACTACCCTCCACCCAGCCACTCTCAGAGGGTCATCTACTCCCTCATCTGCTTCGTGCTTCCCAGAAACATCTAATTCATGCTTGATTCCTTGACACAGGGGTGGGGAGGGAGCATCATGTGGTACCATTGATCCAGCCTGAAACAGTCCCTAAGGAATGACAGGGAGGCGTTGACAGAAGTGTACCAGGCAACATCTGGCAGCTTTCCAAGATGTATTTCACATTGTGTTAATCAGCAGTGCAGCCGCTTTCAACTGGCCAGACAGCGATTCCTGCCTGGTCCTTCATGGCCAGACGACAATAGGGATTATGGCTCTATAAAAACAGGAGTCTTGCTGAGCACAGTGGCACTCAGCAGAGGCAGGTGGATCTCTGTGAGTTCAAGGCCAGCCTGGTCTATAGAGTGAGTTCCAGACCAGCTGGGGCTACAGGCAGACCCTGTCTGGAAAGAAAGAACATGAGTTTCCATCCCCATGTGGTGGGTGAGTGCCTTTACCCCATTTGCTTCCCAGTTCACAGAACCAAAATATTGAGAGTTGGCTCGCCTGTGTCCTGAGGAGAGCACAGCTATAAAAAGAGCTATAACCAGGGGCTACATTGTTAAACCATCTGTGCTGTGCTCCTCCACCTTCGTGTGGCTGACTTGGCCCAATTTGGCTGAACCTCTTTACAGTAAAACTGCAGTTGCTGTGTCCCAGCCAGGACACTGGTCCCCTTTGCCTCTGTGCTTTGTTTCTCTCGCCTTGAATAAGGGGCTGGCCAAGAGAAGCTCTGCAGGTCGCCATTGTTTATTACCAGGGCTTTCTTAGGCCTGGCATTGAGCAGGGGCTCTGCAAGCCTGTGGTGAAAAAAAAAGAAAAGCATCGTGTCTCACAGAAACCTCCAAGCCCACCAAGTGAGCTCTGCCCTCGTCCCAGGCTGGTGCCTCACCCAGAGGACACTTGAGTGCGGCCAACAAGGCTTGCTTTGCCCACCATCCTAGTGTGTAGACCTTGGTTCTAACAAGGCTTGGACTCTCATCCTTTGGGTGTCCTTAGGTGTTTCCCTGCCTAGAGAGGACAGTGATGGGGAGAGTGGACTGAGGGTCTAGGCCAGACATAGAGGTGACCAGTCAGCTGACTGCCTCTGTCTGGCCAAGAAGAGGCAGTCTACATTCTAAGCATTTTGGGCAAATGACCACAGGCATCAAACACAGAAGCTCTGTTTCCCTCATGGATTCCGTGAGTTGGGAACTCAGGGACAGCCCGGCCAGGGCTTGGCTGAGTATTGAGTACAGGCTCACATACAGCCTATGCAAGGTCAGGCTGTGTCTCCCTCAGTACAGCCAGTCTTCTGGCCACCCACAGTGCCGCAGAGAACACAACAGCCTGTGTGTCCTTTCATGGGTTCCCCTAACCCCTCCCCCTGCTCTGTCCTAACAGAAACTCACAGACACTGTGACTATTCTGTGACTAGCCGGCTGTAGGTTTTTCCTAGTATGATGGCAGCCAAGCAGCCATCCCAAGCAGCGATAATGAATAGGTACTGCCTGAAACACACAGAGGAATCAGGCCTGGCCCCAACCCCAAACTTAGCCTTCATATAAATGTCCTCTCCCCTTGGCTGGGGCAGAACTCCCCTATGTCCACTCCAGCCTTTGGGTGGGATCTGCTGTGAAGTCCCATCAGTAGGCTGTACCTCCCAAGTATCCCACCATCTTCCAACAGTCCCACACAAAGACCAAACTTTTGACACCTGGACCTTTGGGGAAATTATCCATATTCAAACTATAGAATGGGTTGGATTGTGTCCACTCCAAATTTATGTCTTGATCCTGATGTCCAGTATCTTGGATGTGACTGTGTTCGGAGAGATAGGGATGTTTAGGGAGGAAATAAAGTTAAAACTCAGTTATGAGACTGGACCTCAATCCAGCATGACTAGTTTCTGTAAGAAAGGAATATTTGAACAGGGTATAATGGCGCTTATCTGTAATCTCTGGGTAGCAGAGGCCTAAGAATCACCATGAGTTCAAGCCCAGTCTACACAGAGATTTATAAGCAGCTAAGTAAGCAATCAAGTGAAGAGGCAGCCTATAGAATAAGAGAAAACCGGGAGCTGGAGAGATGACCTAGCGGTTAAGAGCACCGACTGCTCTTGTAGAGGACCGGGGTTCGATCTCCAGCACCCACATGTCGGCTGAGAACCGTCTGTAACTCCAATTCCAGGAGAACTCCAGTTCCAGGGGAATCCGACGCCCTCTTCTGACCTCCGAGGCATTGCACAACACGGGTACACAAACCTACATGCAGACAATACATTCACACACATAAATAAAAATAAAATAAAATAAAATAAAGAATAGGAGAAAACCTTTGTCAACTATACCTCTGACAGATTAACATCTAGACTATCTAAAGAACTCAAAAAAAAAAAGGTGGCACACACCTTTAATCCCAGGCAGAGGCAGGCGGATCTTTGTGAGTTCAAGGCCACCCTCATCTACATAGTGAGTTCCAGGCCAGCTGGGGCTACAGGGAGACCCTGTCTAAAAAAAAAAAAAAAAAAAAAAAAGAACTGAAAGAATCAAGAAAACAAGCAATCCAATAAAAATGGGCTATAGAATTTAACAGAGAGTTCTGAAAAAAAGAAATACAAATAGCTAATACATATCTACCTGTGTGTATGGTGTGTGTGTGTGTGTGTGTGTGTGTGTGTGTGTGTGTGTGTATTTAAAGAGATCAGTTTCCTTACCCATCTGGGAAATGCAAATCAAAACTGTTTTTTGTGATTCCATCTCACCCCAAGTAGAATGGCTGTCCTCAGGAAAGCAGATAACATATTCTGATAAGGATGTAGGACACGAAACCCACTTTCATGGTAGGTGGGGTGTTAACGCTGCACCCACCATAGAAGTTTCTCAAAAAGCTAAAATGGTACTACACAATGACCCAGCTGTACCACTCCTGGGCGTATACCCAAGACTCTGTCTGCTGCAGAGACATCTTCATATCCATGTTTGTTGCTGTTCTATTCATAATATCTAGGAAAAGGAATCAGTCTAGATATCCATGAAGAGATGAATGGATCATGAAAACATGATACATATTCATAATGGAATTTAATTCAGCTATAAATAAAATGGAAATTATGAAATTTGCAGGAAACTGGATAGAATTGGAAAATATTATAGTGAATGAGGTAACTCCAGAAAGGCAAGTGCCATATGCTCTCTTTCATATGAGATCCGAGTTTCACATTTTTAGGTTTCCGTGTTTAAATCTGAGTGAGAGTTAGTAGAGACCAGGAAGCAAGAAAAAACATGGCAAAGAAGAGAGAAAGAAAACTTAAGGGAGAATAAAGCACAGGATATGGAGGTGAATGTTGGGAAGGCTGCCAGGCTGCGATGGGGTCAGAGCATGGGGGGAGAGTGCGAGGATTTTTTAAAAACCTCACGAAGCCTATTACTTAAAAAACTAACTAAAAAAATAGTTTATAAAAATTAAAAAAAAAATTTGAACAAAAGTACTTTGTATAAGTAGAGCCAAAGGTTATTAAATGAAAATCTCAGTGTCAGGTGTGGGTCACCCTCCTGTTAGTTGTTGGTCAGGGAGGATCCACAGGCTCCCAGACAAAACAGGCTGTCCCTCTGCTCTCAGTTGCCCACTAGAACTGGACAGGAAGGTGGTAAGATCCTATTGCTAAAGACACCACATATTTGGTTGTGCAACACAGATTTGTGTGTGCGTGTGTGTGTGTGTGTGTGTGTGTGTGTGTGTGTGTGTGTGTGTGGAGGTGAGGGATCTATGTGCCAAAGTATACCAGTGTTAGTCAGAAGACAACTTTGTGGAGTTGGTTCTCTCCATCTACCTTTAAGTGGGTTCTGAGGATTGAACTCAGGTCTCCAGGCTTTTGTGGCAAGCACTTTTACCCAGTCAAGCCATCTTGCCAGCCCTAAAAATTCTTTTATGCATTCCAAATTTAACATTACCATTTTGTGAACAATGTTACTTCTAGCTCAATAATTTTACAAAGTACATAAATAAAATGTTAAATACTAAAATAGCCAATCTCATAACATTATTTACAAAATATGTCATTTGTTAGTAATGAATTAATGTTGAGTGACAACTTCATCTCAAAAGTAAAATTAGCATTATGAAAATAAGTTGGGAGCTGGGCGTGGTGGCGCACACCTTCAATCCTAGCACTCAGGAGGCAGAGGCAGGTGGATCTTTGTGAGTTCAAGGCCAGCCTGGTCTACAGAGTGAGTTCCAGGACAGCTGGGACTACAGGGAGACCCTGTCTCAAAAAGACCAAAAAAATTAAAAAAAAAAAAGCCCATAATTGTGCTAAAGTATTTCTCTATATAGGCTAATTCCAAAATTAGTCATTTAAATTTACATTTTAAGGGCCAAGGAAATAGTTCAGTAGGTAAAGGTGCTCTCTGCCAAGCTTGAGACCTGAGTTAATCCCTGGGACACGCATGGTGGAAGAGAAGAACAATTCCATGAGTTTGTCCTCTGACTTCCACACATGTGCACATGACCACAATAATAAAGGTAAGAAGTTTTAAATTTATGTTTTAAATTTATCTAGCAAAAAAAAACAGCTTAGCACTGAGCATGGCGGCACAGACCTTTAATCCCAGCACTCTGGAGGCAGAGGCAGGTGGATCTCCACGATACTGAGGCCAGCTAGGACTACACAGGGAGACCCTGTACCAAAAAATAAAATAAAAGTCGGACATGGTGGTACACACCTTTAATCCCAGCACTCAGGAGGCATAGGCAGGTGGATCTCTGTGAGCTCAAGGTCACTCTGGTCTACATAATGAGTTCCAGGACAGCTGGGGCTACAGAGAGACCCTGTCTCAAAAAGATAAAAAATAAAATAATTTAAATATTTTATTTATTATTTTTATTTTATGTGTATGAGTATATGGATATAGGTGCACCCATGTTGTGCAATGCCCATGGAGGTCAGAATAGGGGGTTAGATCCCCTGGAATTGGAGTTATGGACCTTTGTTAGCCACCATGTGGGTGCTGGGAATCCAACGCAAGTCTTCTGCAAAGTAGTGCTCTTAACTGATGAGCAATCTCTTCAACTCCAAGATAAAATATTTCTAAAAGACATTTTAACAATATTTTTTGTCTTTTTGAGACAGGATCTCCCTGCAGCCCCAGCTGGCCTGGAACTCATTATGTAGACCAGGCTGGTCTTGAACTCACAGAGATCCTCCTGCCTCTGCCTCCTGAGTGATGGGATTAAAGGCATGCGCCACCATGCCAGGATCTTACGTTTTTATTTTAACTCTCTGCTGTAAATCTCTTCTAAGCGTCCTAACAATAATTAATTTTAGCTTTAGTTTTTATAATCAACATGGTAAGATGTGATGGTCAATATCAATGGTCAGCTTGATGAGCCCTCTAATTACCTGGGAGTTCAGTGTCTGGGCATGCCTATGGAGAATTATCTTGATTAGGTAAACTGAGGTGGGAAGCTCTGCCCACTTGTCGGAGTTTATCATCGTATGAATAGTCCTTTATACACGCGTGGCCGACATCCACATGCTGTTTGCTGTTCTTCTCTCCCTGGGTTAGTTCCAGCAAGGAGAGGGGAGGGGTCCGCAAGGGATTTTACCCAACAAAAAGACAAGGACAGACATACAGACACCCACCCAGAGAAAGCCCGAGGGAATAGACTCAACTGTAATGTTGGAACTCAAGGCTTTTATACTAACCCAGGCATGGTGTGGGACACATACACACAATTGGGGGCTGGGGCAGATAATTGGGACAAGGGAACCTCAGGCTATAAGCGTTCATAAGGGTTCCAGGGATCCTCAGCCGTCTTGAAAACACTTTAACCACTGAGCATCTCCCCAGCCCTGCTCTCTGCTTCTTGACAATAGATTCAACGTGACCTGCTGCCTCAAGCTCCTGCTCTGAGCGTCCCCACCATGAAGGACTGTCACCTCCAACTCTGAGCCAAAAACAAACACTTTCTCCTTTAAGTTGCTTTTGTCAGGATATTTTTTTATTTTGTATGTGTATGAATGTACTGTCTGCATGTAGGTTGGTGCACCCGTGTTGTGCAATGCTGCAGAGGTCAGAAGAGGGTGTTGGATTCCCCTGGAACTGGAGTAAAGACGGTTCTTAGCCATCCTCTGCAAGAGCAGTCAGTGCTCTTAACCGCTGAGCCATCTCTCCACCCCTTACAGGGTCTTTTTTATTACAGCAACAGGAAATGCAACTAAAGCCAAATCATAAGACTCAGATCCTTCTATCAGGAATGAAGCTGAAAATTGACATTTTAGTTTGTTAACATTTAGTTAGGCCTGAGATAAAGTTATTTATTTGTTAGTTAGTTAGTTAGTTAGTTAGTTAGTTAGTGGTTTTGAAGCAGGGCCTCCCTGTATCCCCAACTGGCCTTCACTATGTAGACCAGGCTGGCCTTCAACTCACACAGATCCGCCTGCCTCTGCCTCCCAAGTGCTGAGATGAATGGCATTCGCTACCACACCTGGCTTATTATTTTTTTTAATGTGTTGTACAGCGCTAGAGGAGGTCAGAAGAGGGTGTCAAATCCCCTGGAACTGTGTTAGCCTCCATGTGGTTGGTGGGAATCGAACCCAAGACCTCTGCAAAAGCAGTCAGTGCTCCTAATGCTGAGACCTCTCTCCAACCCCAAGATAAAGGCTTCATATTACCTTGTTTTTCTGTAGCCCAACATTTTTTTTGCATTTTTTTAATTTTTTATGTGTATGAGTGTACTGTCTGCATGTAGGTTGGTGCACGGTGGAGGTCAGAAGAGGGTGTCGGATTCCCCTGGAACTGGAGTTAAAGATGGTTCTTAGCTGCCATGTGGGTGCTGGGAATCAAACCTGGGTCCTCTGCAAGAGCAGTCGGTGCTCTTAACTGCTGAGCCATCTCCTCAGCCCCTGTAGCTCAACATTTTATAGTTAGCTGTTAAATTCCTGCCTTTTAGCTAGCTACTTTTTTTTAAAAAAAAAAAAAAAAAAAAAGTAGCCTAGCTAAAGGCAGGAATTTAACAGCTAACTATAAAATGTTGAGCTACAGGGGCTGAGGAGGGGATGGGCCTCTGGGCTGCATGTGGGGAGCCTGACTGGACTGCGGGGTTTGAGAGTGTGGATCTAGGTGTTGTTTTGGTTACTGGTCCGGTCATGCAGGTGGGCGAGTCGTAAGACCATCTTGTTAACTCCGTTCCAGGGGGAATCCGACACCTCTTCTGACTCCGTGAGCAACACTCATTACATGCAGGTCGTACACTCATACACATAAAAATTAAAAAAATGCAAAAAAAATGTTGGGCTACAGAAAAACAAGGTAATATGAAGCCTTTATCTTGGGGTTGGAGAGATGCCAACATTAAGAGCACTGACTTGCTGTTCAAGTCTTGTTGGTGCGATTCCCACCAACCACATGGAGGCTAACACAGTCCAGGGATTTGACACCCTCTTCCTGACCTCCTCTAGCGCTGTACAACACACAAAAAAAAATAATACCAGGTGTGGTAGCGAATGCATTCATCAGCACTGTGGGAGGCAGAGGCAGGCGGATCTGTGTGAGTTGAAGGCCAGCCGGTCTACATATGAAGCCAGTTGGGGATGACGAGGAGGCGCCGGCTTCAAAACCACTAACTAACTAACTAACTAACTAACTATATACAATAAATAACTTTTTCTCAGGCCTAACTAAATGTTAACAAACTAAAATGTCAATTTTCAGCTTCATTCCTGATAGAAGGATCTGAGTCCTGGTTGAGGGTTTGGGGGGTGTGGGTCGTTTGGGGTGGAGTGGGAGTGGACATAAAATTACGGGCGGGAGTGTAGGCGTGATGGTGAGGAGGAGGGGGGTAGCGGAATGAGGGGTAATGTGACGGGTGAAAGATAATTGCATGGTAAAGGGGGTTAGCGCCGTGTGTGGGGTGTGGTGTGGGGGTGTGTGGTATATGTATGATGTATGAGGGAACTTGGTGGGTCGGTGGCGGGGGGGCGGTGGGGGTGGATGGCAGGTTAGGGCGTGTTGGGGGGAGGGCAGGTGGGAGATGCGGTGGGGGGGTGACGATTGCTAGGAGCGCATTCAAAAAGAAGGATGTGGTGGAGTACTAGGGGGGAGCGCAGGGGGGGATAACAGAGGTGGTGGACTGGGCGCAGGGGTATCCGGAAATCGATCAGGGCGCGCAGCGCGGGGGGCGGGGGGCGCGGTAGAAGGCGATTGGGGACAGAGCGTCAACAAGGAGGTGGCGGAGAGCGAAAGCGGCCAGAGGTGCGTGGAGAGATAAGTCACGAAAACAGGTCGAAACAGACAAAATAAAAAAATTCATAAAAAGCAAGTAAAAAAGAAAAAGGAAGGGGCGAGATGAGAACAGGGTTAATAAAGAGTAGCGGGAACAAAGTCAAAACGGAGTAGATAGAAGAGGGACAAGAAAAAAAGGTAGGAAAGGATGCGTGCAAGAGGGAGAGACGGGGGTCACACAACAGAACGAGAGCACGGATAAGTGTGGGAAGCTAGGGCAAAAAAAAGAGAAGGCTGGAAATGCCGCATGGGGAATGTGGTTGGGCAAGACGGCTGAGACCAGACACACTATGAAGCGTAGACCTGAGTTTCGGAGCGGGCGCGGCTGATCACCAATTATCTGCCCCAGCCCCAAAAAAATTGTGTGTGGTAATGAGTGGGGGGCACCACACCAGACTGGAGGGAGATAATAGTAATGAAAAAAGAATCCCGGATGCACAACATTATTGTGTGTTGGTGGGGGAACATAGGGTGCCGCAGGGAGAGTTATCAGGGTGGGTGGGGGGTGTCGGTAGGCAAAAATACAGGAGGGAAAAAAGAAAAGGTGTGCCATAAAAAAAAATGACTATACGAACTACAAGTAAAATATAAAAAAGAAAGCAAAAATGGTGAAAGCCTTATCGGAAGCCCGCCCGCCGGACCGAAGGCAGGCTGCGGAGGAGGAGAGAGGAAGAAGGAGGGGAGGAGACGGAAAAGGAGGAAAGAAAGGATGAAGCCAAGGGCGTGGAGGCAGAAAAAGGGATGGGGGAAGAGAGAAACGAGAGGGATGGAAGGTTAGGGGGGGAGAGAGAGGGGGTGGGGGGAGAAGGGGAAGAGAGGAGGGGGGGAAGGGAGGAAAAAGAGGAAAGAGGCGCGGAGAAAAGAAAAGGAGGAAGGAAAAGAAGGAAGAGAGAAAAAAACTTTTTTTAAAAAAAAAAAAAAAAAAAAAAAGGGGGGGAAAGGAGATGGGAAGAAAGGAGAAAGAACGGAAAAAGGGGAGACCAACACGAGGAGAGAGAAAGGGGAAAAAGGAAAGGGGCAAAAGAAGAGGGGGAAAAAAGGGAAAGAGGAAGAAGGAAGGAGAGGAGGAGAAGGAAGAAGAAGGAGGAAGAAGTGATAAGACGAAGAAGGCGGAGGAAAGGGGAACAGGGGGGGGGGGAGGGGTGGGGAGGGGGGAAGGGGAAGAAAGGAGGGNCAAATAAAATCAAAAAGAGAACGACTGAAGTTATGCCTGTCTTAGGTTTGATCCACCCAGATACCCTCACCCTCCTTAGCCATCATTGGGTAGGTGACCTCCAGCGTCATCACCCCCGTCTTAGCTGTAGGGTAGGCTGGCCTGGGCTTGATTCCATTACCTGTCTTTGGCAAAGCAACTTAGCAAGCCATATCATCATAGTTACGGTCTTAGCATAAGAAGGGGAAAAATCTTCCATAAGCAATTGTTGGTAATGGACCTGGAGAGTTTTGCTTGAATAGCCTTGATTTGGGATTGGACAAATGCCATCAATTTATTAAATTAGCATTGGACCCAGAGATATCACGAGAGGAGCCCAAGTAAAGGACCGAGAATGGTAGGCAAAAAGGGGGTCAGCCAAGAGAAGTATAAACCATGTGAACCAACCTTCTTTTTCCCTTTGTACTTTCTATGTTGTAAACCTTCTTACTTTTTGTAGGGAATCTTTAACCATGCCAGAATGATCAGCATAGAAGCAACACTCCTCTTTTAGAGAGGCACACAAACCTCCTTGTTGAAGTAGCAACAAATCTAGGCCCCTACGGTTTGCAGGACAACCTCGGTAAGGAAGTTAAGGATTCTTGCATATGGCTTATACTTTTTCTAACTTTTCTATGTCATTGTCTGTAGATGCCCTGAGTGAGTTATACCCTTTCTCCTGCAACAACAGAGACGAGATTCCAGTGCCAGTACCCACAAGGCCAAGCCCCGGCAAGACTGCTACTTGACAGCAGTTACTGGCTCCCTTTATCTCTGACAAATGTGGGGGGGCTCCCAGTAAAGGCTGAGTTCTCTACCAGAGTGATGTTACCTTTGGCACCAGTTGAACGGCAACACAAAAATCTTTGTCTAAGAGCGTCCCTGCTACACAAGAGTGATGCCGCTGGAACAGGCCCACCAGGCATTAAAAGGGGGAATGAGGTAGTGTGGTGCTAGTATGTAGGGTCGAGTTACACAGCTCTTGATAGGAGGGGGTGACTATCCCAATACAAACTCCGGTTCCCTGGATTTCTGCCAAAGTAAGTTTATGTCCCTGTTGATCCTATCTACATACAGAGTGATTATTAGTAAGGGATATGTTGCCAGAGATAGCTATACCTTCATAAAAGGGGGGCGAGCGGACATGCAGAGCAAGCAGTCCTGGGTAAGATTGGGCTGGGAACTATTTAGGGCCTGATAGGTATGGGAAAGCAAACTTAGTAAAGTTTCCTCACTAGAGGAGGGAAATGGGCAGTGAGTGGCAGGGAGGAGGCATTAAAGTGGTTAGCGGGAGTGGAGGGGGTGGCAGCTGAAATAGGCAGGGAGCCTTTGGGCTAGGTATAGGTGGAGCTAAATCACATTAGGGCCAATCCCTATCTATGCTTGATGGGTAGTTTAGGCATCTTAAGGTGAACAAAACTCCTGTATCATAGCCAGATTTATATAAGGAAGCCCCCAGGTCAGCCCTACCCCCCAATCTGGGTACTCTTTACCTGAATTAGTCAAAGTGATTTCCAGTGGGTTACACGGAAGCCTAGGGTTAGTGCAGGAGGTTCCTGGATCTGCCCCAACAACTTTAATAAGAGCCAGGATGTAGCTCAGTGGCATGTGCCTGTCTTTTCACATCCCCAGGATTTACAATAAAATTCCTGTCCATCACCCCATTGAGATGCTAACCTTTTGGTAGTAGGGCCAGGCAAACATAAAAACAATAGGCTTTAAGTTCTTGTATAGCATATTGAGTTCCACATCCCGGAATTCCAATTCTTCCTTCATGCCAGGGATCCTGTCAGAAGAGGTCACAGAGGTCCACTCTTGAGTGTTGGCCACCAAGTTCCTCGTGGGTGAGTTCCGCCGATTTGGGTCACCATGGACTGAGAACTGGGAGTGATGATCTGCCAGGCTATATTCCACGTTCATGAAGGTTGGAGGTCAGAATCCCAAGGTGTTAAATTGCAATAAGAGGTTCACGATCAGAAAATCAACATTTTGTACTGCCTGTAATGAAAAGGGTTAGATTTATATCAGGAATGGGAGTCATTCCCGATGATTGGTTAATCTGTCTCATTAACTCTCAGGCAGCCATCTGGCTGAATCAGCTTCTTTGGAGTAATACATATGATCTCATCCCCAATAAGGACTGGATCGGGTCCATTCCATTTATTAGTAAAGGGTCTTTCCACATGACTGAGGCATAATGTTCTTTGTTGTGGACTTCCAAAATCTTTCTGCAGCCGTGCGTCCATCACATCCAAGGTTAAAAAATTTAAAATTAAGATGTATGATTAAGAATGTTACATGGGACCCTTTGGTAGGGTACCATTCCCCCCTTTTTTACTTTTTCAAAATAGGATTTGAAGTGTCTGATGTGCTCTTTCAACTATGCCTTGTCTTGGGGGTTGTAGAGATGCTGTTTTTAAATTAATAGCTAATTTTTTACAAAAGTTTGAAAGAGCACTAGTGTATCCTGGGCCATTGTCAGTTTTGATAGTGGTAGGAATGCCAGGGCAGGAAAGGTTGTAGAAGGTTGTGTAATGACATTTTTTGTCGTTTCTCCTGGTTGGCGTGAGTAGCAAAGATGAAGCCTAATGCTCAATACAGACATGACATATTTTAATTTGCCAAACTCAGGATAATGAGTGACATCCATCTGCCATAAGGCATTGGGTACGAGACCTCTAGGGTTTACACCTAGTGTCAAAACAGGAGAGTGGGTGACAAAGTTGAACAATTTTTGACAATGTCTCTAGCTTGTTCTTTGGTTATTTTGTAACAATAAATGAGGGTGTGAGCATTAAGATGATGTAGAGAATGGCTTGAATTGCTAGGTCAATAGGGAGACATGGGTTGAGAGATCATAACTAATGAGTGGCAGATCTGCTTTATATCTGTCCCATGGACAGTGGACCAGGTAACCTGAATGAGCCCTATAAGTGTTCTAAATAAAATTTGTGCTGTCTATGGGTGATGAGAGTCCTACACTGTTCAAAGAGCTGAGCAGCGGTTAGAGGTATGTTTTAGCTGACTGGCTGTTTCTAGATAAGGAATGGACAGAGCCAAATAAGCACTATCAGTGTAAATATTTAGTGGCGAATGAGGGAAGGCCTGAAAACACAGCTAGAGTGCATAGAGCTCTACACTAAAATAAAAACAGATCAGTAGTGCGGCTCTCTTGCTGGTGCTCAGGATTCCCACTGCTCCTTCCCTTCCTCCTCGGACTGGCCCTGGCCGTGTATGGTCACTAGCTCCTGTCTCCATCCTTGGCCTCTAGCAGGCAGGTGGTGGGCACAGTGCAAGATGGCGGGATAGCTGCGGGCCTGTGTGGTGACTTGGCAGGATAACAAAACTAGGATATGCTGGGAATAGAGAACCACAGTTTATCATCCCATCCTGTATCGCCATTAAAGAGTCAGCAAAAGTAGATGATCAAGCCCAGAGGAGGGTGATGAAAGGTTTGGATGACCTAGACCTCTTCACTGGTGATGAAGCAATAGAAAAACCTACATATGCAACAAAATGGCCAACCCGGCATGGTATCGCTGAAGACTGGGATTTAATGAAAGATTATGAAGCAAGTGATTTTTAAATATTAAAGAGCAACCCAAGACCATTATTTTCTTTTGCTGAACCCCCACTGAATATTCCAGAAAACAGGGAATATACTCTGAAATAATGTTTGAGTCCTTCAGTTTTCCAGGCCTGTACATTGCTGTGCAGGCTGTTCTTGCCTTAGCTGCATCTGGGACAAGTAGGAGAGGGAATGCTGACTGGACGGTAATAGACAGTGGCGATGGAGTCACTCACGTCACTCCTGTGGCTGGAGGGTATGTAATCGGCAGCCATATTAAACACATTCCAATCGTATGATGAGATATAACATACTTCATTCAGCAACTGCTTCAAGACCAGAAAGTAGGAATCCCTCCAGAAACAGTCCCTGGAAACTACAAAAGCAGTAAAAAGAACCTATAGTTATGTCTGCCCAGATTTAGTAAAAGAATTTACCAAGCTGGGGTGTGGTGGCGCAGGCCTTAATCCAGCACTTGGGAGGCGAGGCAGGTGTATCTCTGTGAGTCTTCAAGGCCAGCCTGTCTCTATATAGGGAGCTCCAGCCAGTGGGACTAAAGGGAGACCCTGTCTCGAAAGACAAAAATATATAATAAAAAATAATTTAACGAGTATGATACAGATAAATCAAAGCTGATCAAACAGTACACTGGAATGAATGCTATCTCAAAGAAAGAATCTCCATTCATGTCAGTTATGAGAGATTCTTGGGATCCGAAATCCGTTTTCCTTTTCTCTCCCCTTCTCCTCTCTTTTTTTTTTTTATTGTTTTAATTTTTGATTTTTTTTTATTTTTCAAGAATTTCATACCATGGTATATCTTTGAATTATTTTTCATTCCTTCCTGTCCCTGACCACCTCCTCCCGTGTCCACCAATTATCTCTCATTTCTTGTCCTCCTCTTATTATTGTGTTGCACTACACATATACATTTATAAATATACAAATATGTAGGGAAATCCAGTTGAAATTGCGGGCTAGTTCTCTCTAGCATGCTCAGGGCACTGTGTGGCTGAAGGTCTGGCCCCCCCCAGGAGAAGCAAGGACATGGCCTAGGTGCGTGATGCTGGGTGGGGCACTGGTGTGCAGTGTGTGAGATGGTGGGACTATGTGATGGTCCTGGGACTGATGTCATTTGGTTTATTTTATTTATTTATTTTTTTTCATGTGTATATTTTTTTTTTTTATTTTTTATTGATGCTTTGTGTATTTCGTACATCATTTCTCAATTTCAGATCAGGCATATTTTTCCCTTTCCCTTCCCCCCCACCCCCACCCCATCCCAGATCATGCATTCTGCCATAACTGTCTGCATTCTTTCTCTCAGTTTTTTTCATTTTAGCTATAAGTGATAATCCATGAGTACAAGCATCCTTTGTGCAAACCAATCTACAGGCTGTTGGTCCAAACCCCCACAGCCCCACATCCAGTGGGGGGGGGTATGTGTATGATTGTTTTGCTTGGGATGTGTATAAGTGCACCCACAATGCAATGCCCTAGAGGCCAGAAGAGGGCTTTGTGATTCCCCTGGAACCAGTGTTTTAACAGGTTGTTGTTACCACCATGTGGTGCTAGAAACCAGACAGAGCTCTTCTGCAAAAGCCGCAAGTGCTCTTACCACCAGCTTCCTCCAGCCCCTCATCCTACCTTCTTGTATTTGACAAAAGTTTTCAACTGTAAAATAGAATAGAAATTCAGTGACCACTGAATTGGGTTCCACTTCTCTTTTGCATCTTTGTGTATTTAGGACAGATACCATTACAGTAATCAACCAGCTTTTTCTTGGTTTTGAGTGTGTAGATACAGTTGGACCAGTCCTCTAGAACTCTCCCTCAGAGGCTTCCAGATAGAACAGAGTATTTCCCATAGCTACACAAATTACAGGGGAGCCCTCCAAAACACCTTGACTTAATTAACTTATGTTTATTTTTACTATTTATCCCTGCAGAATTTCAAAATTTTCTGTCCAGAAAAATTAAATGGCTTAATCCCCAAATAGGCTAAAAGGATCAACCAGCAGAAAAATTTCAAGTTTCTTTCTCAAAAGAACAAATCTTATCCCAAATGGTCTCAGAACGCCCAAACGACAAACAATAAGTCAATCATAAAATTAGAAATTATCTCATCCTCAGCAGATAACCCAGAATAAACCCAAAATTATCCTAGAGTTCAAATGACAGAAAGAACAAGGGCTAAATTTACCCTGTTGGTAAAAGGATTTACCGGGGATCTTCCTCTAAGGCATGGAAATTCAAAACTCCTTTCTGCGACTTAGAAAATACCACCAGAAAGTAACCAACTAAGTGAAAAAAATAGTAAAAAATCCTAAAAAGACAGTGAGTGATTCTGTGGGGCTCTCAGACTGACTTGACAAATAGCTGGAGCATCTAAGGCAGGAGTCAAGGCTGAATTATGACTTTGCATAGGACTACGGACACCCGGGGGTTGGGGGCCAACAATACTTCTCTTCATCACTTCCTCCACAAACCTCAGGTTACAGTTGACGTGGGCACTTCACTGATCAACCAGGCGCAATCATTCGGTTGTTGTTTTTTTTTTAATTTTTTTTTATTAATTTTTATTTACTTCTGTATATGTATGAATGTACTGCTGATGCAGAATTTGTGCACCCGTGTCGTGGCAATGCCGCGGAGGTCGAAGAGGCGTTCGGATTCCCCTGGAACTGGTAGTTCTCCTGGAATTGGAGTTTCAGACGGTTCCCGGCCGCCATGTGGGGTGCTGGGATCGAACCCCGGTCCTCTGTAAGATGCGGTCGGCGGCTCTTAACCGCTAGGCCATCTCTCCAGCCCCAGGTGTTTTTATGGGTATGAAGTGTACTGTGCATGTAGGTTGGTGCACCTGTGTTGTGCAATCCATGGAGGTCGTAAAGAGGGTGTCAGAGTCCCCTGGAACTGGAGTCAAAGATGGTTCTCAGCTGCCATGTGGGTGCTGGGAATTAAACCCGGGTTCCCTCTGCAAGAGCAGGTGAGCTCTTAACCAGAGCCAGCTCTCTGCCAACACTATCCAGTTTAAACACTTTTAAAAATATCTTATTTTTATCTGGGTCTGGAGAGATGGCCTAGCGGTTAAGACGCTTGCCAACTGTCTTGCAGAGACCCAGGTTTGATCACCAGCACCCACATGGCAGCTGAAAACATCTTTTAATCCAGTTCCAGGGACTCCCTATCGCCTCTCCTGATCTCTGAGGCATTGCAAGACACGTGTGCACAAACTACATGCAGACAGTACATTATACACATACAGAAATAAAATTAAAAAAAAATCTTATTTTGGGGCTAGAGAGATGGCTCCATTGGTTAAAGCAACCGAGAGCTTTCTCACAGAGACCCAGCGTTCAATTCCAGCACCACACATGTGGCTGAGAACGGTCTTTGACTCCAGTTCAGGGGAATCTGATGCCCTCTTCTACCTCTGCAGCACTGCACAACACAGATGAAAAATCTTATTTTGCTGGGCGTGGTGCCTCACACCCCTTTAATCCCACACCTGGAAGGCAGAGGCAGGTGGATTTTGTGAGTTCCAGGCCAGCCTGGTTTCAGACTGAGTTCCAGGACAGCTGGGGCTACTGGAGACCCCTTATCTCAAAAAAAAAAAAAAGACCAAACAAAAAATCTTACTTTTATTTTATGTGTTGATGTATTGCCTGCATGTATCTAAGTGTACCTATGCCATGAATGCCCACAGTGTCTCGAAGGGGCATCAGATCCCACTGAACTGGAGTTACCGATGGTTGTTAGCCACCATGTGATGTTGTTATCAAACCCAGGTCCTCTGCAGAGAGCAGTGTTCCTAACTGCTGACCATCTCTCCAGCCCTCTTAATACTCTTTTTAACAGAAAGAACTAATCAGAGTGTGCCTGTGCTCCCAGAAGTATCAGAAATTTCCTGATACTTCTTTTCTGATACTTCTGGGAGCATTTCCTGCAGCCACTGGAGTGCAGTCTGACTGATGTTCTCCTGGCTAATAGCTTTTTCTATGCATTGGAATGTTGCGTTGCTAGGGAGAGTCTTGCTATACAGATTTAGCCACCATGTGGGTGCTGGAATCGAACCTGGTCCTCTGGGAGAGCATAGCACCCACATGGTGCCCAAAAACTGTTCCCAGAAACCCACCAAATGCAGGTAAAAGTGTTATCTGAACAGGCCCATTATCTCTAGGTGAGTTCACATAGCCCCAAATATGCTAAATTGTCAAACTTTCAGTATGGGCTGATGGGACCCCAGGCCACTTGAAGTGAGGCACAGTTTCTTTTTGCCTTCAAACCAACAGACTTAAAAACAAACAAAATTAAGTATTAAAACAAGTAAAATAAAATATTCCACAATACAAACTGAATAAAGACAGCAATGGGCTGAAAACTACCTTTGTTTTTAAAAAACATTTTATTTTATTTTTTCTTTTTTGATCTTTTTGAGACAGGGTCTCCCTGTAGCCCCAGCTAGCCTGAAACTCATATTGACCAGGCCACTTGAACTCACAGATCCACTTTTCCTCTGCCACCCAAGTGCTGGGATAAAGCCCTCATCACCACACCAGGCCTTATTTATTATTTTATTTTATGTGTATGAGTGTATTGCCTGCATGTCTGTAAGTGCCACTGTGTTATTGTGCATCTGAAGGAGGTTAGAAGAGGGCATCAGTGCCCTGGAACTGGAGTTAGGGCTGGTGTTGTTAGCTGCTACGTGTGGTATGGGGCATGGAGAAGGGAATGGGCTTAAAATTTGATTGAGAAATGATGTTACGGGGGCTGGAGAGACGGCTCAGTGGTTGAGAGCACGACGCTCTTGCAGAGACCCAGGTTCGATTCACAGCACCCCATGGTGGCTAAGAACCGTCTTTAACTACAGTTCCAGTGGAATCCAACCCTCTTCTGACCTCTGCCGCATTGCATGACATGGTGCATCCAATCTACACTGCAGACAGTACACTCATAACACAAAATAATAAATAATAATTTAAAAAAAGAAATGATGTATGGTGTATGAAAAAGTTAATAACATAAAAAAATTTTTTTTTAAAAGAAAGCCAGGCTGGAAGCACAAGCCAGGAAAAGAAAACAAAAGAGAAATGGAACCCAGGTCCTTTGCAAGAGCACCATGCTCTTATCCACGAGCTATCTCTCAGCCCTTAGTCTGGTGTTTCTAGCCCACTGCATGCTATGCTTGTTCACCAGGAATATGTGGTAGCACGGTGGGTGGGACAGGACACTCTGCCTAAACCATGGGGCTTTCCTGAGGATTCTGGAAGTGGGTTAAGGTAAGGTCTTTCCCATTCCAAAGGCCCTCACTTCTTGTCTCCCCTCTAAGATTGCACGACCAATTCACCTTCAGCTCCTTTGAGGTTTGCTACCCTCAGGAATTAGAATAAATCGAATCCTGACAAGCTAAAGAAAAAGAGGTCAATATTCTACTGTAACACTGTCTGGCTCCAATTTTAGCTGGGTGATAGGGAAGTTTGACCAAAGGATAGAAGCTTAAACAATAGTATTATCCTACTACTGGACCTATTTGGTATAAATCAAGAGAAGTGGATTCGAATACCATACGTTTTTGCCTCTATGGCCCTCTTATTGAGATAAGAGATTGTGGTGGCTAATCTTGATTCTCACCTTGATGGGTATTAGAATCACTATAGAAACAAATCTTCAAGTGTATCTGTGAGAAACTTTCTGAACCGGGCTAACCGAAGTGTGATGGACCCACCCTAAGTGTGGACAGCACACCTTTATTTGTTCTGGGATCATAGATTCCCAGAACGAATATAAAGGAGAGCGCAAGCTGAGCATCAGCCCCTCCCCATCTCTGCTTCCAAACGAAGGTGCAATACGACCAGCCCCCTCCAGCACGAGCCTCCATGACCTCACCACAACGCACTGTACTTTCCGATCATGAGCCAAAATACATCATTTCTTGTTCCTTTTTTTTGAAGTTTATTATTTTATTTTATGGTTTATGAGTGTATTGCCTACATGTGTGTAAGTGCCACCTGTCGTGCCATGCCTGTGGAGACAGAAGAGCAGTTGGATTCCCCTGGAACTGGAGTTATGGACAGTTGCTAGCTACCATGTGGGGTGCCGGAATTGACCTGGTCCGCAAGAGCAGGGTTATCTTAACAGTTGAGCCATCTCTCCAGCCCCCTTTCTTGTTACCTTTGCCAGGTCTTCTGTCCGCAAGTAACTAATGCACAGACTAGAAAAAGAAGATCAACAGGGAACACATCTGATGTCCTACATGACCTTGGTTTGTGTCAAACTTCCATCTCCCCAAAGGACAACAATGAGAGGTGGGGCTCAGAATACGGAATATCTTTTCCCATGCTTCAAAACCCCACACCATCTCTATATTCTTCCATGTCCCCCAGGTTATTAAAAACATGGGAAGCAAGTCCTGTGGGGCACAACTATCCTATGCCCACAGTATTTCCCCAAAGGAAGTGTATGCACTCTTAAGGACTATTAGAAAGCTGTGTCCCAGGCTGTTGGGCATGTGAATGCAACAAAGGTCTCCTGCAGCCACGTTCCATTTGTAAGGTCCCAGAGGCCTGGTGTTGGAAAGGATTGTCTGAGGACATCCACTGTAAGTTACTTTTCTTGTTGCTAGGACAAACAAATATCCAAAAAAAGCAACTTAAGGAATTAGAAAATTTTGGCCCACAGTTTGTGGGTACAGTCCATCATGGTGGGGCAGTCACGGTGTGAAGCCTCTGCCTCCCAAGTGCTAGGTTTAAAGGCGGCACCACAGGCTAAATTGACAGTATTAACCAGTGCAACCACCTTGCAGTATTGGGGCACCCAAGGAAATAGGCTGCACCTTACAGATCCCCTGAGAGTTAGCTTTGCTTCTTCCAAAGACAGGTAGAGACAAAAACTTTCTGCTCTGTTTTTTACTAAGTACCCTTTGATTTAATGTAATTTTGTTATATGGGTTAAGATAATTGTTTTTATCCAGGCAGACCGGAGGACACTTTTATCCCAGCACTTGGGAGGCAGAGGCAGGTGGATCTCGTGAGTCCAGGCCACTCTTGTGCTACATAATGAGTTCCAGCGGCCAGCTGGGGGCTACATGGGAGATCCTGTCTCAAAAGATTCAAAGAAAAGATAATTGTTTATGTATTTTGTGTCTATAGACAGCATGGGACAAAAGTCAATCTCCCTCTAGAATTCCTAAAAATAGCAGTAACAAAACTAGTGAACTACTTCTTTTTATATTTTTTAACTTATTGCGTGCTAAAACTACTAATGTTGGCATGCCTAAATTAAAATGTGTGTGAGAGTCAGTGGGTTGAGGTGATTTTATAGCCACATTGATATATAGATGGGAATTAATCTATTGCCTTGTGTTTTTCCCCCCTGCTCACTTCCTTTGAACAAAAGTGCTAGCTGGCGCGCGGTGTGGTGGCGCACGCCTTTAATCCTAGCACTTTGGAGGCAGAGACAGGCGGATCTTTGTGAGTTCAAGCCCAGGCCTGTCTACAGGTGGCGTTCCAGGACAGCTGGGGTCGTAGGGAGACCCTGTCTCGGACAGACAAAAAAAAAAAAAAATTTTTTTGTCTTTTCGAGACAGGGTCTCCCGGTAGCCCCAGCTGTCCTGGAACTCACCTTGTAGACCAGGCTGGGCTTGAACTCACAAAGATCCGCCTGTCTCTGCCTCCCAAGTGCTAGGATTAAAGGCGTGCGCCACCACACCCGGCCCAGCTAGCTACTTTTTCAAAGGAAGTGAGAGGGGGGAAAAACAAAGGCAATAGATCTAATTCCCATCTATATATCAATGTGGCTATAAAATCACCTCAACCCACTGACTCTCACACACATTTTAATTTAGGCATGCCAACATTAGTAGTTTTAGCACGCAATAAGTTAAAAAATATAAAAATGAAGTAGTCACTAGTTTTGTTACTGCTATTTTTAGGAATTCTAGAGGGAGATTGACTTTTGTCCCATGCTGTCTTAGACACAAAATACATAAACAATTATCTTTCTTTGAATCTTTTTGAGACAGGATCTCCCTGTAGCCCCAGCTGGCCTGGAACTCATTATGTAGACCAGAGTGGCCTGGAACTCACAGAGATCCACCTGCCTCTGCCTCCCAAGTGCTGGGAATAAAAGTGTCCTCCGGTCTGCCTGGATAAAAACAATTATCTTTAACCCATATAACAAAATTACATTAAATCAAAGGGTACTTAGTAAAAAACAGAGCAGAAAGTTTTTGTCTCTACCTGTCTTTGGAAGAAGCAAAGCTAACTCTCAGGGGATCTGTAAGGTGCAGCCTATTTCCTTGGGTGCCCCAATACTGCAAGGTGGTTGCACTGGTTAATACTGTCAATTTAGCCTGTGGTGCACGCCTTTAAACCTAGCACTTGGGAGGCAGAGGCTTCACACCGTGACTGCCCCACCATGATGGACTGTACCCACAAACTGTGGGCCAAAATATTTCTAACTTCCTTAAGTTGCTTTTTTTGGATATTTTGTCCTAGCAACAAGAAAAGTAACTTACAGTGGATGTCCTCAGACAATCCTTTCCAACACCAGGCCTCTGGGACCTTACAAATGGAACGTGGCTGCAGGAGACCTTTGTTGCATTCACATGCCCAACAGCCTGGGACACAGCTTTCTAATAGTCCTTAAGAGTGCATACACTTCCTTTGGGGAAATACTGTGGGCATAGGATAGTTGTGCCCCACAGGACTTGCTTCCCATGTTTTTAATAACCTGGGGGACATGGAAGAATATAGAGATGGTGTGGGGTTTTGAAGCATGGGAAAAGATATTCCGTATTCTGAGCCCCACCTCTCATTGTTGTCCTTTGGGGAGATGGAAGTTTGACACAAACCAAGGTCATGTAGGACATCAGATGTGTTCCCTGTTGATCTTCTTTTTCTAGTCTGTGCATTAGTTACTTGCGGACAGAAGACCTGGCAAAGGTAACAAGAAAGGGGGCTGGAGAGATGGCTCAACTGTTAAGAGAACCAGCTGCTCTTGCAGAGGACCCAGGTTCAATTCCCAGCACCCACATGGTAGCTAGCAACTGTCCATAACTCCAGTTCCAGGGGAATCCAATGCCCTCTTCTGATTCCACAGGCATTGCACGACAGGTGCACTTACACACATGTAGGCAATACACTCATAAACATAAAATAAAAAATAATAAACTTCAAAAAAAAGGAACAAGAAATGATGTATTTTGGCTCATGATCGGAAAGTACAGTGCGTTGTGGTGAGGTCATGGAGGCTCGTGCTGGAGGGGGCTGGTCGTATTGCACCTTCGATTTGGAAGCAGAGATGGGGAGGGGCTGATGCTCAGCTTGCGCTCTCCTTTATATTCGTTCTGGGAATCTATGATTCCCAGAACGAATATAAAGGTGTGCTGTCCACACTTAGGGTGGGTCCTCACACTTCGGTTAGCCCGGTTCAGAAAGTTTCTCACAGATACACTTGAAGATTTGTTTCTATAGTGATTCTATACCCATCAAGGTGAGAATCAAGATTAGCCACCACAATCTCTTATCTCAATAAGAGGGCCATAGAGGCAAAAACGTATGGTATTCGAATCCACTTCTCTTGATTTATACCAAATAGGTCCAGTAGTAGGATAATACTATTGTTTAAGCTTCTATCCTTTGGTCAAACTTCCCTATCACCCAGCTAAAATTGGAGCCAGACAGTGTTACAGTAGAATATTGACCTCTTTTTCTTTAGCTTGTCAGGATTCGATTTATTCTAATTCCTGAGGGTAGCAAACCTCAAAGGAGCTGAAGGTGAATTGGTCGTGCAATCTTAGAGGGGAGACAAGAAGTGAGGGCCTTTGGAATGGGAAAGACCTTACCTTAACCCACTTCCAGAATCCTCAGGAAAGCCCCATGGTTTAGGCAGAGTGTCCTGTCCCACCCACCGTGCTACCACATATTCCTGGTGAACAAGCATAGCATGCAGTGGGCTAGAAACACCAGACTAAGGGACTAGAGAGCTACTCCGTGGATAAGAGCATTGGCTGCTCTTGCAAAGGACCTGGGTTCCATTTCTCTTTTGTTTCTCTTTTCTGGCTTCTTCCACCTGCTTTCTTTTTAAAAAAATAATTTTTTATTGTTATTAAACTTTTTCATACACCATACATCATTTCTTTTTTAAATTATTTATTTATTATTTTTTGTGTATGAGTGTACTGTCTGCATGTAGATTGGTGCACCCATGTCATGCAATGCTGCAGAGGTCAGAAGAGGGCGTTGGATTCCACTGGAACTGTAGTTAAAGACGGTTCTTAGCCACCATGTGGGTGCTGTGAATCGAACCTGGGTCCTCTGCAAAAGCAGTCGGTGCTCTCAACCACTGAGCCGTCTCTCCAGCCCCCGTACATCATTTCTCAATCCAATTTAGACCCATTCCCTTCTCCATGCCCCATACCCACGTAGCAGCTAACAACCAGCCCTAACTCCAGTTCCAGGGCATCTGATGCCCTCTTCTGACCTCCTTCAGTACTGCACAACACAGGTGCACTTACAGACATGCAGGCAATACACTCATACACATAAAATAAAAATAATAAATAAGGCCTGGTGTGGTGATGCATGGCTTTAATCCCAGCACTTGGGTGGCAGAGAAAAGTGGATCTCTGTGAGTTCAAGGTCAGCCTGGTCTACATAGTGAGTTTCAGGCTAGCTGGGGCTACAGGGAGACCCTGTCTCAAAAAGATCAAAAAAGAAAAAATAAATAAAATGTTTTTTAAAAACCAAAGGTAGTTTTCAGCCCATTTGCTGTCTTTATTCAGTTTGTATTGTGGAATATTTTATTTTTAATTGTTTAATTACTTAATTTTGTTTTGTTTTAAAGTCTGTTTGTTTGAAGGCAAAAAGAAACTGTGCCTCACTTCAAGTGGCCTGGGGTCCCATCAGCCCATACTGAAAGTTTGACAATTTAGCATATTTGGGGCTATGTGAACTCACCTAGAGATAATGGGCCTGTTCAGATAACACTTTTACCTGCATTTGGTGGGTTCTCTGGGAACAAGTTTATTTGGGCACCATGTGGGTGCTATGCTCTCCCAGAGGACCCAGGTTCGATTCCCAGCACCCACATGGTGGCTAAATCTGTATAGCAAGACTCTCCCTAGCAACGCAACATTCCAATGCATAGAAAAAGCTATTAGCCAGGAGAACATCAGTCAGACTGCACTCCAGTGGCTGCAGGAAATGCTCCCAGAAGTATCAGAAAAGAAGTATCAGGAAATTTCTGATACTTCTGGGAGCACAGGCACACTCTGATTAGTTCTTTCTGTTAAAAAGAGTAGTTAAGAGGGCTGGAGAGATGGCTCAGCAGTTAGGAGCACTGGCTGCTCTTGCAGAGGACCTGGGTTTGATTAACAACATTCACATGGTGGCTAACAACCATCGGTAACTCCAGTTCCAGTGGATCTGATGCCCTCTTCTGACATCTGTGGGCATTTCATGGCATAGGTACACTTAGATACATGCAGGCAATACACTCATACACATAAAATAAAAGTAAGATTTTTTTTGGTCTTTTTTTTTTTTTTGAGATAGGGTCTCCCAGTAGCCCCAGCTGTCCTGGAACTCAGTCTGTAAACCAGGCTGGCCTGGAACTCACAAAGATCCACCTGCCTCTGCCTTCCAGGTGCTGGGATTAAAGGTGTGAGGCACCACGCCCAGCAAAATAAGATTTTTTTTACCCGTGTTGTGCAGTGCTGCAGAGGTCAGAAGAGGGCATCAGATTCCCCTGGAACTGGAGTCAAAGACCGTTCTCAGCCACCATGTGGGTGCTGGGAATTGAACCTGGGTCCTCTGGGAGAGCACTCGGTGCTCTTAACCACTGAGCCATCTCTCTAGCCCCAAAATAAGATTTTTTTTTAATTTTATTTATCTTCGTATGTGTATGAATGTACTGTCTGCATGTAGGTTTGTGCACCCGTGTCGTGCAATGCCTCAGAGATCAGGAGAGGCTATGGGATTCCCCTGGAACTGGAGTTAAAGATGGTTTTCAGCTGCCATGTGGGTGCTGGGGATCAAACCTGGGTCCTCTGCAAGAGCAGTTGGCGCTCTTAACCGCTAGGCCATCTCTCCAGCCCCATAAAATAAGATATTTTTAAAGGAGTGTTTAAAACTGAATATGTTGGGGCTAGAGAGATGGCTCAGTGGTTAAGAGCATCAACTGCTCTTGCAGAGGACCCGGGTTTAATTCCCAGCACCCACATGGCAGCTGAGAACCATCTTTGACTCCAGTTCCAGGGGACTCTGACACCCTCTTCTGACCTCCATGGCATTGCACAACACAGGTGCACCAACCTACATGCACAGTACACTCATACACATAAAAACACCTGGGGGCTGGAGAGATGGCCTAGCGGTTAAGAGCGCCGACCGCTCTTACAGAGGACCCGGGTTCGATCCCCAGCACCCACATGGCGGCCGAGAACCGTCTGAAACTCCAATTCCAGGAGAACTCCAGTTCCAGGGGAATCCGAGACCCTCTTCTGACCTCCGCGGCATTGCACGACACGGGTGCACAAACTTGCATGCAGACAGTACATTCATACATATACGGAAATAAATAAAAATTAATAAAAAAAATTAAAAAAAAAACAACAACACCTGAATATGTTGCTCCTGCGTTGATCAGGAAGTTCCCACTGTCAACTGTACCTGAGGTTCTTGTGGAGGAAGTGATGAACTGAAAGTATTGTGGCACCCCCACCCCCTGGTGTCCTTAGTCCTATGCAAAGTCATAATTCAGCCTTGACTCCTGCCTTAGATGCTCCAGCTATTTGTCAAGTCAGTCTGAGAGCCCCACAGAATCACTCACTGTCTTTTTAGGAATTTTTTTTACTATTTTTTCACTTAGTTGGTTACTTTCTGGTGGTATTTTCTAAGTCGCAGAAAGGAGTTTTGAATTTCCATGCCTTAGAGGAAGATCCCCGGTAAATCCTTTTACCAACAGGGTAAATTTAGCCCTTGTTCTTTCTGTCATTTGAACTCTAGGATAATTTTGGGTTTATTCTGGGTTATCTGCTGAGGATGAGATAATTTCTAATTTTATGATTGACTTATTGTTTGTCGTTTGGGCGTTCTGAGACCATTTGGGATAAGATTTGTTCTTTTGAGAAAGAAACTTGAAATTTTTCTGCTGGTTGATCCTTTTAGCCTATTTGGGGATTAAGCCATTTAATTTTTCTGGACAGAAAATTTTGAAATTCTGCAGGGATAAATAGTAAAAAGAAACATAAGTTATATTAAGCTCAAGGTGTTTTGGAGGGCTCCCCTGTAATTTGTGTAGCTATGGGAAATACTCTGTTCTATCTGGAAGCCTCTGAGGGAGAGTTCTAGAGGACTGGTCCAACTGTATCTACACACTCAAAACCAAGAAAAAGCTGGTTGATTACTGTAATGGTATCTGTCCTAAATACACAAAGATGCAAAAGAGAAGTGGAACCCAATTCAGTGGTCACTGAATTTCTATTCTATTTTACAGTTGAAACTTTTGTCAAATATCAAGAAGGTAGGATGAGGGGCTGGAGAGATAGCTTGGTGGTTAAGAGCACTTGCTGCTTTTGCAGAAGAGCTCTGTCTGGTTTCTAGCACCCACATGGTGGTTAACAACAACCTGTTAACACTGGTTCCAGGGGATTCAAAGCCCTCTTCTGGCCTCTATGGGCATTGCATGTGTGGGTGCACTTATACACACCCAAGCAAAACAATCATACACATACCCCCCCCCACTGGATGGTGGGGCTGTGGGGGTTTGGACACAACAGCCTGTAGATTGGTTTTGCACGAAGGATGCTTGTACTCATGGATTATCACTTATAGCTAAAAAATGAAAAAAACTGAGAGAAAGATGCAGGACAGTTATGGCAGAATGCATGATCTGGGATGGGGTGGGGGTGGGGGGGAAGGGAAAGGGAAAAATGCCTGATCTGAATTGGAAAATGATGTACGAAATGCACAAAGCATCAATAAAAAATAAAAAAAAAAGAAATATACACATGAAAAAAAATAAATAAATAAAATAAACCAAATGACATCAGTTCCCAGGACCAATCACAAGTCCCCAACTCCACACCACTGCACACCAGTGCCCCACCCAGCATCACGCACCTAGGCCATGCTCCTTGCTTCTCCTTGGGGCGGGGCCAGACCTTCAGCCACACAGTGCCCTGAGGCATGCTAGTTGGAAAGCTAGCCCGCAATTCAACTGGATTTCCCTACATATTTGTATATTTATAAATGTATATGTGTATATGCAACAACAATAATAAAGAGGACAAGAAATTGAGAGATAATTGGTGGACACGGGAGGAGGTGGTCAGGGACAGGAAGGAATGAAAATAATTCAAAGATAATACTCATGTATGAAATTCTTGAAAATAAAAAAAAAATCAAAATTAAAACAATAAAAAAAAAAAGAGAGAGAGAGAGGGAGAGAAAAGGAAAACGGATTTCGGATCCCAAGAATCTCTCATAACTGACATGAATGGAGAATTCTTTCTTTGAGATAGCATTCATTCCAGTGTACTGTTTGATCAGCTTTGATTTATCTGTATCATACTCGTTAAATTATTTTTTATTATTATTATTTTTTGTCTTTTCGAGACAGGGTCTCCCTTTAGTCCCAGCTGGCCTGGAGCTCCCTATATAGACCAGGCTGGCCTTGAACTCACAGAGATACACCTGCCTCTGCCTCCCAAGTGCTGGGATTAAAGGCCTGCGCCACCACACCCAGCTTGTTAAATTCTTTTACTAAATCTGGGCAGACATAACTATAGTGTTCTTTTACTGCTTTTGTAGTTTCCAGGGACTGTTTCTGGAGGGATTCCTACTTTCTGGTCTTGAAGCAGTTGCTGAATGAAGTATGTTATATCTCATCATACGATTGGAATGTGTTTAATATGGCTGCCGATTACATACCCTCCAGCCACAGGAGTGACGTGAGTGACTCCATCGCCACTGTCTATTACCGTCCAGTCAGCATTCCCTCTCCTACTTGTCCCAGATGCAGCTAAGGCAAGAACAGCCTGCACAGCAATGTACAGGCCTGGAAAACTGAAGGACTCAAACATTATTTCAGGAGTATATTCCCTGTTTTCTGGAATATTCAGTGGGGGTTCAGCAAAAGAAAATAATGGTCTTTGGGTTCTGCTCTTAAATATTTAAAAATCACTTGCTTCATAAATCTTTTCATTAAATCCCAGTCTTCAGCGATACCATGCCGGGTTGGCCATTTTGTTGCATATGTAGGTTTTTCTATTGCTTCATCACCAGTGAAGAGGTCTAGGTCATCCAAACCTTTCATCACCCTCCTCTGGGCTTGATCATCTACTTTTGCTGACTCTTTAATGGCGATACAGGATGGGATGATAAACTGTGGTTCTCTATTCCCAGCATATCCTAGTTTTGTGTATCCAATGCCATAGTCTACCACACAGGCCCGCAGCTATCCCGCCATCTTGCACTGTGCCCACCACCTGCCTGCTAGAGGCCAAGGATGGAGACAGGAGCTAGCTGACCATACACGGCCAGGGCCAGTCCTGAGGAGGAAGGGAAGGAGCAGTGGGAATCCTGAGCACCAGCAAGAGAGCCGCACTACTGATCTGTTTTTATTTTATGTGTAGAGCTCTATGCACTCCTAGCTGTTTTCCAGGCCTTCCCTCATTCGCCACTAAATATTTACACTGATAGTGCTTACTTGGCTCTGTCCATTCCTTATCTAGAAACAGCCAGTCAGCTAAAACATACCTCTACCGCTGCTCAGCTCTTTGAACAGTGTAGGACTCTCATCATCCATAGACAGCACAAATTTTATTTAGGACACTTAAGGGCTCATTCAGGGTTACCTGGTCCACTGTCCATGGGCAATGATAAAGCAGATCTTGCCACTCAATTAGTTATGATCTCTCAACCCATGTCTCCTATTGACCTAGCAATTCAAGCTCATTCTCTACATCATCTTAATGCTCACACCCTTCATTTATTGTTCAAAATAACCAAAGAACAAGCTAGAGACATTGTCAAAAATTGTTCAACTTGTGTCACCCACTCTCCTGTTTTACACCTAGGTGTAAACCCTAGAGGTCTCGTACCCAATGCCTTATGGCAGATGGATGTCACTCATTATCCTGAATTTGGCAAATTAAAATATGTTCATGTCTGTATTGATACATTTAGGGCTTCATCTTTGCTACTCTCCAACCAGGAGAAGCTACAAAAAATGTCATTACACACCTTCTACAAACCTTTCCTGCCCTAGGCATTCCTACCACTATCAAAACTGACAATGGCCCAGGATACACTAGTGCCTCTTTCAAGACTTTTTGTAAAAAATTAGCTATTAATTTAAAAACAGGCATTCTCTACAACCCCCAAGGACAAGGCATAGTTGAAAGAGCACATCAGACACTCAAATCCTATTTTGAAAAAGTAAAAAAGGGGGAATGGTACCCTACCAAAGGGTCCCCATGTAACATTCTTAATCATACACTCTTAATTTTAAATTTTTTAACCTTGGAATGTGATGGACGCACGGCTGCAGAAAGATTTTGGAAGTCCACAACAAAAGAACATTATGCCTCAGTCATGTGGAAAGATCCTCTTACCAATAAATGGAATGGACCTGATCCAGTCCTTATCTGGGGATGAGGATCAGTATGTATCTACTCCAAAGAAGCTGATTCAGCCAGATGGCTGCCTGAAAGATTAATAAGACAAACTAACCAATTATCCAGGAATAACTCCCATTCCTGAGATAAATCTAACCCTTTTCATTCACAGGCAGTACAAAATGTTGCATTTTCTGATCGTGAACCTCCTATTCAGAATTTACACACCTTGGACGTTCTCGACCTCCAACCTTCATGAACGTGGAATATAGCCTGGCAGATCATCACTCCCAGTTCTCAGTCCATGGTGACCCAAATCGGCGGAACTCACCCACGAGGAACTTGGTGGCCAACACTCAGAGTGGACCTCTGTGACCTCTTCTGACAGGATCCCTGGCAGGAGGGAAGAATTGGAATTCCGGGATGTGGAACTCAATATGCTATACAAGAACTTAAAGCCTATTGTTTTTATGTTTGCCTGGCCCCTACTACCAAAAGGTTAGCATCTCAATGTGGTGATGGACAGGAATTTTATTGTAAATCCTGGGGATGTGAAAAGACAGGCACATGCCACTGAGCTACATCCTGGTCTTATTAAAGTTGTTGGGGCAGATCCAGGAACCTCCTGCACTAACCCTAGGCTTCCGTGTAACCCACTGGAAATCACTTTGACTAATTCAGGTAAAGAGTACCCAGATTGGGGGGTAGGGCTGACCTGGGGGCTTCGCTTATATAAATCTGGCTATGATACAGGAGTTTTGTTCACCTTAAGATGCCTAGAACTACCCATCAAGCATAGAATAGGGATTGGCCCTAATGTGATTTTAGCTCCACCTATACCTAGCCCAAAGGCTCCCTGCCTATTTCAGCTGCCACCCCCTCCACTCCCGCTAACCACTTTAATGCCTCCTCCCTGCCACTCACTGCCCCATTTGCCCCTCCCTCTAGTGAGGAAACTTTACTAAGTTTGCTTTCCCATACCTATCAGGCCCTAAATAGTTCCCAGCCCAATCTTACCCAGGACTGCTGGCTCTGCATGTCCGCTCGCCCCCCTTTTTATGAAGGTATAGCTATCTCTGGCAACATATCCCTTACTAATAATCACTCTGTATGTAGATAGGATCAACAGGGACATAAACTTACTTTGGCAGAAATCCAGGGAACCGGAGTTTGTATTGGGATAGTCACCCCCTCCTATCAAGAGCTGTGTAACTCGACCCTACATACTAGCACCACTGACTACCTCATTCCCCCCTTTAATGCCTGGTGGGCCTGTTCCAGCGGCATCACCTCTTGTGTAGCAGGGACACTCTTAGGTAAAGATTTTTGTGTGGCCGTTCAACTGGTGCCAAGGGTAACATCACTCTGGCAGAGAACTCAGCCTTTACTGGGAGCCCCCCCACATTTGTCAGAGATAAACGGGAGCCAGTAACTGCTGTCAAGTAGCAGTCTTGCCGGGGCTTGGCCTTGTGGGTACTGGCACTGGAATCTCGTCTCTGTTGTTGCAGGAGAAAGGGTATAACTCACTCAGGGCATCTACAGACAATGACATAGAAAAGTTAGAAAAAGCTATAAGCCATATGCAAGAATCCTTAACTTCCTTAGCCGAGGTTGTCCTGCAAAACCGTAGGGGCCTAGATTTGTTGCTACTACAACAAGGAGGTTTGTGTGCCTCTCTAAAAGAGGAGTGTTGCTTCTATGCTGATCATTCTGGCATGGTTAAAGATTCCCTACAAAAAGTAAGAGAAGGTTTACAACATAGAAAGTTACAAAGGGAAAAAGAACAAGGTTGGTTCAGCAATTGGTTTAATACTTCTCCTTGGCTGACCACTCTTTTGCCTACCATTCTCGGTCCTTTACTTGGGCTCCTCCTCGTGATATCTCTGGGTCCAATGCTACTTAATAAATTGATGGCATTTGTCCAATCCCAAATCAAGGCTATTCAAGCCAAACCTCTCCAGGTCCATTACCAACAATTGCTTATGGAGAATTTTTCCTCTTCTTATGCTAAGACCTGTAACTATGATGATAGGGCTTGCTAAGTTGCTTTGCCAAAGACAGGTAATGGAATCATAGCCCCAGGCTAGCCTACCCTAGCAAGCTAAGATGGGGAGATGACGCTGGAGGTCACCTACCCAATGATGGCTAAGGAGGGTGAGGGTATCTGGGTGGATCAAACCTAAGACAGGCATAACTTCAGTCTCTTCTGCTTTTTATTTTATTTTATTTTATTTTATTTTATTTTATTTTGGTCTTTTCAAGACAGGGTCTCCCTGTAGCCCCAGCTGTCCTGGAACTCACTCTGTAGACCAGGCTGGCCTTGAACTCACAAAGATCCACCTGCCTCTGCCTCCAGAGTGCTAGGATTAAAGGCATGCCCAGCTTCTGCTTTTTGTATGTAATAACAAAAAAGGGGGACCTGTGGGGCTCTCAGACAAGTTTAGCCATCTAGTAATTTTCCACTAGCAGCTTCCCAGCACTGAAATAGTCACGAGGAGGTTGAAGTCCGTTGTGACTTATCACAGGAGGTGTTGCAAATGTTTGCCTTAAGTAAAGAGCTGTATCTGCACATTCTTTTCAATATGTAAGCACTGAAGTGCCTGTGGTTTGGCAATGCTTCCTCATTCCCTGCCCTTTATATTCTACTTGTGTTCCTACAATAAATGAGACTTGATCAGAACCTGTCTTGTCTCCATTCCTGTGTCTCTTGCCCCTTCCCCTCACTCCTTCTCTTCCAGGACCCCATTGACTGACCAGCAGGACGGGTCATGATTCCACCAACTCCATGGAATCACTTCTTCCATTTTCTCCATCCTGGGATGACTTGCCAAGTGGGAGATGCCAAAAAGGTGTCTTTTCTCCTGGCTTAGCTCACTGAGTTGTTACCAAAGTTTTTCAGGGCAACAGTCTAGGCTCAGACAGACCCAAAAATGTAAGCTCAGCCAACCATGTTCAGTATATCAACTAAAGAGCTGCATAATGTGGAAATCAGAGAGAAAAAGTTTCATTCAATGGCCACAGTAGAAAGAGCGATTCCTTTTGAGGTCTAGTAACCTCAAATCTGTCTTTAGGGCACTGACATGAGCTTTAGGTTCAAGCAGAGAAAGAATTGTTTGGAGAGGGCAAGAGTTATGCATGACTGAGCAGGCCTGGTCAAGGTGTATAGTTCTAAGAACCAGACTTGATTATCACTGTCATTGATTGACTGGCACAATCTGGTTCTTCTGTGATAATTACCATCATGAGTAACTGCCTCATTTGGGCAGAGTCTACCTGCAGGCTCACCTGTCATTTGGGGGTAGTTTGAGTCCCATGTTAAAGATATTTATCATCAGTCCTGTTGTTCCTAGATACAAAGTGACTCAAGAAGAAAAGCTAAGGAGGCAAAAGAAAAGCCAGAGAGGGACAAATGGGATTGGCTAGACCTGGGATTGGCTAGACCTGGGATTGGCTAGACCCGGGACTGCACCTTCCTTCAGCTGTAAATGTCTTTTCCTTTGAAATAGACTTTTTTAAACATTTTTTCTTTTCTTTATTTTTATTTCATGTGTATGAGTGTTATGTCTACATATGTTTAAGTGCACCCATGTGCCTGAGGAGGACAGAAGAGGGTATTAGATCACCTGGAAATAAAGTTACAGACAGTTGTTAGCTGCCATGTGGGTGCTGAGATTTGAACCCAGGTCTTCTATAAGAACAACCAGTGCTCTTAGCCACCGAGCCATCTCTCCAGCCCCTTGATACAGATTTTGTTCTGCTTGGGGTTTCTGGAGAAAAGAGTAGAGAAGAATAAATAAGGAGAGAGAGCCAAGGTCAGAAAAGGACAAATGAGAGTAAGGATTGAGAAAAGTTTGACCGCAGAAGAAATTATCTTTACTTCTGACACAATCTCTTGTGTCAGAATGTTCTTTTTAAAGATTTATTTACCTTAGGCTGGGTGTGGTGGCACACGCTTTTGATCCTAGCACTTGGGAAGCAGAGGCAAGCAGATCTCTGTGAGTTCAAGGCCAGCCTGGTCTACAGAGTGAGTTCCACGCCAGCTGGAGCTACAGGGAGACCCTGTCTCAAAAAGACCAAAAATATATTTATCTTAATTTTTTTAATTTTTTTTATGTGCATGAATGTACTGTCTGCATGCAGGTTTGTGCATCCGTGTCATGCAGTGCCGTGGAGGTCAGAAGAGGGCGTTGGGTTCCCCTGGAACTGGACTTAAAGACTGTTCTCAGCCACCATGTGGGTGCTGGGGATCAAACCTGGGTCTTCTGCAAGAGCAGTGGGCACTCTTAACCACTGAGCCATCTCTCCAGCCCCTTATCTTAATTTTTGTGTAGCATGTGAGTTATATATAGTCATATAGCTATAATTACTAATCATTAATATAATACATATATAGTGGAGGCCAGAAGAGGGGCATGTCCTCTGGACCAGCAATGACCACGCAGCTTCGTTGAATCACCCTGTGGATGCTGGGAACCAAACTCAGGTCCTCTACAAAAACAGCAAGTGCTCTTAACCACCAAGCTATCTCTCCACCCACCCACATCTAAAGTTTTATTAAATTCTTTTTCTTTTTTTTTTTTTTCCAATGACAGGGTCTCATGTATCTCTGGCTTTGAATTCACTTATGTAGCTGAAGATGACCTTGAACCTCTGATCGTCTGGCCTCTTCCTCCTGAGTTCTGGGCATATAGACAAACACCCCCAGACCCAGTTTATGTGGTGCTAGGAATCAAACGCAGGACTTCATGCATCTGACCTACACCCCACCCACCCCCCAAAAAAGGAAAAAGAGGGGCTGGAGAGATGGCCTAGCGGTTAAGAGCACCAACTGCTCTTGCAGAGGACCAGGGTTCGATTCCCAGCACCCACATGGCAGCTAATAACCGTCTTTAGTGCTGGGTGTGGCGGCACATGCCTTTAATCCCAGCACTGGGGAAGCAGAGGCAGGTGGATCTCTGTGAGTTCAAGGCCAGCCTGGTCTACAGAGTGAGCTCTAGGCCAGCTGGGACTAAAGGGAGACCCTGTCTCAAAAATACAAAAAAAATATTGGATCCTGTTAGATCAAGTCAAATATTACCAGATTTGGACACCTCCCTCATAATCGGCAGCCTATAAAATAAAATCTGGAACTGACGCTGCAGGACTTTGGCTTCTGGTCAAAGTGTGCTCGCTGTATCACTGGCTGTGCATGGAGGCATGATGTTCTAAACAGCCCCAAAGAGCATAAAATCACTTTCTAGCTGCAGGCTTCCTAGTAGAGAAAAAGCCATACTGTCCCTCCCTCAGACAGAGTTCATGTAAATGGGCTGTCGGTCACCTGGGCAGGAAAGTCACCTCTTCTAGGAACTTCAATGAGTAGTATAGAACCACCTAGGACTGTGAGTCGGGACTAAGTTCTCTCTGGCCATTGTCCACTGTTGTCATTTTGCTCAACATGCATTCACCCCAAAAGGGAACCAATGACAGGCCAGAGTACAAGTCCACCCAAGTCCAATTGGCAAACCAATAACTTTATTGGGTTTACTTATAAGACATAGGTGAGGAGTTACTTACAGGACCATGGGTGACCCCAAAGCAGTTACATCACTGCAAAGTCCAGTGCACCATGGATGACAACCTCATGGAAAGTATGATAGAACAGGGACGTGTGAGAGACACACGCATCAAGATCTGTGAAGAGCTGTGAGCCACAGCTCTGAAGTTTACTGCTGTTGCTGTTTCCCACCTCACTCACATTCTTTGGAGTGTCTTTCTTTCTTTCTTTTCTTTTTTTTTTTTTTTTTTTTTTTGAGAAAGGGTCGGAACTCGCTATGTAGACCAGGCTGGCCTTGAACTCACAGAGACCCTCACAGAGCCTCTGCCTCCCAAGTGCTGGAATTAAAGGCGTGCACGCACCACCACGCCTGGCTGTCTTTCTTTATAAACTGTTTCTACCTACTATCTGTCTCTAGTACAATGTTTTTTGTCCCAGGACACAAGAGCCTGGAAATCTCAGTGGATGCCTCCTAAACTCCAGCTTTGGACTGTAACAGCTGGCACACCCATCCCGGAGGTATGGTGTATGTCATTTCTTCTTGGTTCCTTTCTTCTCTGCACTCTTCTTTTGCTTCCCCCAGAGTACTCGGAAATGGCCAAGCTCCCATGGTGGTGCTAACGTGAAGGCACCACTCCCTTCCCTGTCTGCAGTTCATGTGGTCAGGGGCGGAAGATGTACCTGAAACTTTTCTCCTGCCCAACCAGACATTACCCAAGCACTACATGCAACTGTCCATAGGTCACAAGCAGAGAGCAGTCAAGATAACAGTGAAGTGAGGTGTGGGCCACCAAGTGAGGGCACCCAGAGGACTGCTCCGGGTCCCACGCTCCCCAGAGCTTCTGCGCCACCAGCATTCACTCTCCCACTCACATTCCATCTACTCATTCTTCCTTCCATCTTCCCAGAAGCCTGCTGGGATGATGGGAATGGTGAATGCAAATATTTCAGTGCTGGAACAGCAAGCGGCAGCGATATAACTGCCAACTCTGCACCTGTGGGGTTCTAAGAGCTGCTGTCTTTGCATGTGAACCCCACCAGGAGACTCTAGTTAACTTCTTTTTCAGTTTTTACTTTTTGTATATGAATGTTTTGCTTGCATGTGTATAAATTGTGCAATGCCCACAGAGGTCAGAAGTAGGCATTGGATCCCCTGGAACTGTAGTTTCCTATGGTTGTTAGATGCCATGTGGTTACTGGAAACCAAACCCAGGCTGTCTGCAAGAGCAGGCAGTACTCTTAATCTCTGAGCCATCTCTCCAGCCCTAGTTTACTTTTTTTAAATAATAAGTAATAAGTAATGAATACAAGTGTCCTTCATGTAAAACCAATTTGCAAACAGCTATGCCCAAACTTATTTATTTATGTATTTATTTATTATTTTTATGTGTATGAGTGTACTGTCTGCATGTAGGTTGGTGTACCCATGTCCTGCAATGCTGCGGAGGTCAGAAGAGGGCGTCAGATTCCCCTGGGACTGGAGTTAAAGATGGTTCTTAGCCTCCATGTGGGTGCTGGGAATTGAACCTGGGTCCTCTGCAAGAGCAGTCAGTGCTCTTAATCGGTGAGCCATCTCTCCAGCCCTGGTATGCCCAAACTTATACAGCTCAAGGTCCCCATTGTCCAGCTGGAGGGGCTTGTATGTACAAGCATGTTGATCAAATAAGAGTCCACTCTATATTGCCGTAGTTTCATAATTCACCCGAATGGCAGCCCTTACATCCTAGTTTACTTTTTTAAATTTATTTATTTTAGTGTGTGTACTGGTTTGAGTGAGAAATGGCCCCATGAGCACAAGTATTTTTGAACACTTGGTTCCCAGTTGGTGGTGCTGTTTCAGGAAGGTTATAGAATGTTTAGGAAGTATGGCCTTGCCTTTTTTATTATTTTTTTTATTGGTCTATTCAAGACAGTGTCTCCCTGTAGCCCCAGCTGTCCTAGAACTCACTCTGTAGACCAGGCGGGCCTTGAACCATAGAGATCCACCTACCTCTGCCTCCCGAGTGCTGGGATTAAAGGTGTGCGCCACTATGCCCGGAAAATTTATTTATATATTTTTTTATTTTTTTATTTTTTGGTCTTTTCGAGACAGGGTCTCCCTGTAGCCCCAGCTGTCCTAGAACTCACTCTGTAGACCAGGCTGGCCTTGAACTCACAAAGATTCCCCTGCCTCTGCCTCCCGAGTGCTAGGATTAAAGGCATACGCCACCACACCCAGCTGGCCTTGCTTTTTAAGAAGGGCATTACTGGCAGGCATGGTGGCACACACCTTTAATCCCAGCACCGGGAGGCAGAGGCAGGTGAATATCTGTGAGTTCAAGGCCAGCCTAGTCTACATAGCAAGTTCTGGGACAACTGGTGCTACAGGGAGACCATGTCTCAAAAAAAAAAAAAAGGCAACTTAAGGAAGTGTGGTGGTTTGAATCAGTGTCCCCCATAGGCTTTAAGTATTCAGACATTTTGTCCTCAGTTGGTAGCACTCTTCTGGGAGATCTTAGAAGGTGTGGCCATGCTGGAGGAAGTATGTCATTGGGGGTGGGCTTAGTGAGTTTAACAAACCTTGCCAGTCTCCAGTCTCTCTCTCTCGACTTCCTGTACTCTTTGTGAGATGTGAACTTCAGCTTTCTGCTCCAGCTCCAGCCACCATGTCTCCCTCCACAATGGACTCTGATTCCCTGGAATCATCAATTGTAAGCTCAAATAAACTCTTCCTTTTATAAGTTCCCTTGGTCATGGTGGTTTATCACAGCAACAGAAAAGTGACTAATACAGGAAGAAATAGGTCATTTTTCTTTATGGTTCCAGAGGGACCAAGTCCATCGTGCTGGAGAAGGCATGGCACTTCAGCAGGAGCAAAAGCTGGCTGACCACATTTCCATCCACACACAGGGAGCAGAACAGGTGGTGGGGCAAGGCTATAACCCTTCAAAGCCCACCTCCAGTGATGTACTCCCCTCAGTAAGACTCCGCCTCCTAAAGGTTCTTTAACTTATCGAACAGGCCCACCACCTGAAGACCAAGTGTTCAAATACATGATCCTAAGGGGGACATTTCTCATTCAAACCACCACAGTGACCTGTGCACAGACCTTTATGTCACTAGGTTAGGGGGCTGTATTAGTCACTTTTCTGTTGCTGTGATAAAACACCATGACCAAGGAACTTATAAAAGGAAGAGTTTATTTGAGCTTATAATTGACAGTTCCAGGGAATTAGAGTCCATTGTGGCAGGAGGCATGGCGGCTGGAGCTGGAGCAGCATGCCAAGGGTCACATCTCGCAAAGAGCACAGGAAGCAGAGAGAGAGAGAGCAACTGGAGGCCACGAGGCTTGTTAAACTCACTGAGCCTGCCCCCAATAACGTACTTCCTCTAGCACGGCCACACCTTCTAAGACCTCCAAAAACAGTGCCACCAACTGGAGACAAATGTCTGAATACTTACAGCCTATGGGGGACACCCATTCAAACCACCACAGGGGCTATGCAAAGAAACAAAAACCAAAGGAGGAGACCTTATTTGTACCTGAGCCCTGCTTTCCAAATGGCAATGAGACATAGGCAAATACTTCTGTTGCTCCACAGAGCTCAACCACGCCCTCATACTTCTACATTTACCCCAAATTACCAAAAAAGGTGGAACTAACGACTCTGGGACACATGAAGAGCAAAGCTTCTCCCTTCCTGTCCATGACACTACTCTTAAGTACCGAGTTAGTGTCCAGGTTCCTTCTAAAAACATTTATGGGGCTGGAGAGATGACTCAGCAGGTAAGAGCATTGACCGCTCTTGCAGAGGACCAGGGTTCGATTCCCAGCACCCACATGGCAGCTAAGAACTGTCTTTAAGTGGGGTGTGGTGGTGCATGCCTTTGATCCTAGCACTCAGGAGGCAGAGGCAGGCAGATCTCTATGAGTACAAGGCCACCTGGTCTACAGAGTGAGTTCCAGGACAGCTGGGGTTACAGGGAGACCCTGTCTCGAAAAGACCAAAAAAAATTATTTTTATTATATGTGTCTGTGCCGCAAACCGTCCCAACGGTGGGCTCACTCAATCTGCGGGATCCAGAGTCTTGGAAGGAGGGCACGGATTAGGCGAATGACAGTCAGAAACTACACCAGAGACGGCTTTTGAATCTGCTGCACTTTTACTGAGATCAAGTCAAGTTTTTATATCACAAAGCTGGGAAAGCAGGCTGGGAAAGCAGGCTGGGGATTTGCACTTCCCTGAGAACAAAAGGCTCATTACTAAAGGACCTCACACCTGGGTTTACAAGGACAGCAAGTCAAATAAAGTTTACACATCAATGGAAGTTTACACATAGTATACTGCTCACACTGTCTTGGCAGGGGAGATAAGCAACAAAACAGCAGTCCTAAAATCACAAGCCATAAACAGTTTTTCTTTGTTTCTTTGAAGTTCCAATTCGATGTTTCTTATCCTTCCTGGGGCTCGATTCTCCCAAGGCCGCTTGTTATCTCTAGGTTGTAATTCAAGCCAAAAGCCTGGGAAAGCCTCTTAGTTAGCTCTGTTTTTCTTAAAGGAGAAAGCTCACCGTATGCCTCTAACTAAGTATTACATTTTAACATGCATAACTGTAACTAAAACTTTTTTCTTACTAATTTTATCAGATGTAGCTTCCTGCTTAAAAGGCCTGAGCCTTTATTTTTATTAAATCTGGAAAAAACACTTTTATTATTTGTGACTGACCTATGATATCACTCAGTGTAATGTTTTTCATTCATAATATCTTTGTGGGGGCTTTTAGGACAAAAGAGCCTTTAGATACTGTTTCTCTGTATGATTTTACTTAGGTTCATGAAGCTTTTGTTTGTCTGATTTATTTCCAGACACATTTAACTGTCCCTTGTCTGGGACTGAGGTTGTGCTGAGCTCAGGGAAAGTCAAAAGACAGTGTACAAAGACCAACACTCATGAAGCATAACATCTTTGTAGTGCGTCGTGATCTTGGAAGCTGAGGCCGAGTACTCTGCCACCAGGGAGCTTAGCCTTGGAAGGCACACATCTCCCGTCTGTTATTATGACTTTCGTCATTGCTCACACAGATGACACTGGAGTTGGTGTGGCATGTCTGCATGTATGTAAGTGCTTGCTGAGAGTGGAGGAAATACAGAATGGAGAGAAGAAGGTAGTTATAAATACCAGATAAGGTCATGTGACTAGTTATAGAAATGAGGAGTAATAGACTGTCAATTTGACTGAAACTGGAATTAACTAAAACATGAGGGACTTTAAAAAATTTTTTTTATTATTTTATGTGAATGAGTGTACTGTCTCCATGTGGGTTTGTGCACCGGTGTCCTGCAATGCTGCAGAGGTCAGAGAGGGCGTTGGGTTCCCCTGGAACTGGAGTTAAAGATGGTTTTCAGCCGCCATGTGGGTGCTGGGAATCGAACTCAGGTCCTCTGCAAGAGCAGCTGGCACTCCCAACCGCTGAGCCATCTCTCCAGCCCTCTTGATCAGATTATTTGAAGCAAGATGACCCACCATAGATGTGGGCAGCACCTTCTAGCGGCAGCCCATACAAACGGACATGACAGAAGGATACTTTTGTTTCTATCTGCTTGCTTTGCTCTCACTGGTGAGTTTATCTATTTGTTGATATGGCAGTCCTTCACTGATATTGAAACCAACTTCTTGAGGCTTCCAATGTAGACTAAAGATCAGCAGCTCTCCAGAAATCCTCCAGGCCTTCAGTGCCAGATTGAGACTGCTGAGACGTCCAGCCTCTTGACCGGGTGACTACCAGATTCCTGGTCTTCCCAGTGTGAGAAAGACATTCCTGAATGACCCAGATCATATCCTGTAAGTCAATCTAATAAATCCCTAATAAATGAATATATTCATTCTGTCAGTTCTGTTCCTTGAGTGAACTCTAACATACCTACATGCTCTCTCTCCCAGGATTGGTCCCAAATACAGGAATGCTATTCCCTGCTATGAACATTTCTGAGGCTGTTTTTATTTCAATGGGATAAAGTCATTCTCTTATGAAGCTCTTAAAATAGAGACTGGAGAGATGGCTCAGTGGTTAAGAGCACTGTCTGCTCTTGCAGAGGACCCAGTTCAGTCCCAGGATCCACATGGCAGCTAACAACCATCTCTTCATTTCCAAGGGACTCTTCATTTCCAGGGGACTCAGTGCCCTCTTCTAGTCTCTGCATGTGGTGCACTTACATGCAGTATGAACACTCATTAAAATAAGTAAAAACTGTCGGGCGTGCTGGCGCATGCCTTTAATCCTAGCATTTGGGAGGCAGAGGCAGGCAGATCTTTGTGGTCTACAGAGTGAGTTCCAGGACAGCTGGGGCTACAGGGAGACCCTGTCTCAAAAAGACCAAAAAATAAATAAATAAATAAATAAATAAATAAATAAATAAATAAATAAATATAAATAAAATAAGTAAAAACTAAGGTTGGGGATTTTGAAAGACTGGGGGGGGGGTCTTTTTTGAGACAGGGTCTCCCAGTAGCCCCAGCTGGCCTGGAACTTGCTATGCAGACCAGGCTGGCCTTGAACTCACAGAGATCTGCCTACCTGTGCTTCCCAAGTGCTGGGATTAAAGGCATGCACCAGCATGCCCCACAAGACCATGGGGACTTTAAAAGTTGGATTGCATTTTGTATTACAAAATAAGCATGAGACTTTGGGAGCAAGAAGTGGAAGGTTATGGCTTAAAGTTATGTGGTTTATGTGTCAAGCTGACAAAAAGTGGCGTTTTGTCAACTTGACACAATCTAGAATCACCTGGGAAGAGCCTTCCCCCAGGAGGAATTGTCTAGAGTAGCCGGCAGGTGGGCATGTCTGTGGGGATTATCATGACCAAATGATGTGGGAAGACCAGCTACTATGGGTGGCACGGGATCCTGAAGTGCATGAGCAGAGGAAGAGCGCTGCATGCTAGGACGCATTTATACATCCTTCTGTGCTCTTGACTATGGATATGGTATGACCATCTCTCTGTCTCTTGCTGCCGTGACTTCCCCACCATGATGAAGTGTAAGCTAGACGGTAAAGCAAATAAACCTTTCTCCTTTAAGCTGCTTTGCTGGAAGCATTCTTATCACAGCAATAGAAAAGGGAACTAACACAGAAACAATGGGATGAATGCAGCTCCCAGACTCACTGGCACATCAGATATTTACCAGCCTTTCAGTAAACACCAACCTTCCTGGGCAGCTGCTTCCCAGCTTTGAAGTGTGAGCTTAATGGTTCCTGGCCAATACACACTTGGTGGGGTTTTTTTGTGGGGTTTTTTTGTTGTTTGTTTGCCACAGCTCATGTCAAAGTAGGGCAGAGTGGTGTCCAGTCGTCCCCTAGGCAGTGGCTTATAGGATACCACACGTGATGGAAAGACAGAAGAGTGACGGTAGGAAAGGGGGTGGTGCTCCCACACTATGATCAGGGCTCCAGGAGAGCTTTCTCACTATGTTAAAGTGCTTCCTGGGTTGCGTAAAGAAGGGAGAAATCAGAAACTATAGATTTTACTTCCTGGGTGACTCACCAGCTTTTATAAGTGCAGTTCAGAGTACCAGGAAACACCTGCTTTAGTCTCTAGGGTCTTGTGTTTTAGGCCCAAGAACTATATCAGAGACACATGGTTAGTCACAGAGACAGTTTACTAAGAAAGACCCTCGGGGAGTGGGAGTGGGCCAGCGACTGGGAAAAGGCTTAAGGTCAAAGCACGGCCATGATTTCATAGTCATTTACACGGCACCTGCCTTCTCTGTGTCAGGCTTTTCTCGTGCATGCGGTTTATTACATGTAGCCCGGGTGGGGTAGGGTTTCCATTGTTTCCATTCTCTGTCAACTGTGCCTTTTTTCATGCCTTACCCTTGATGTCTCTCCACATCTTCTGCGACATTTGCACTGTGTTATATATAGCTTGGCACCTGGAGGCCAGGTTGTAGAACCCAGCTTGAAAAACAGGAACTTACTAGAAACCAGACAGGTCCAACGTCTCGAAGTATGAGATGGTGGAAGGAAACGGCACATCCTCAGACCCACAAACCATCTGAATTTGTCATCTTGACAAATTCTGGATAAGAAAGGGAGGCTGTTGACATAGTAGAGGCAGAGGAAACATCCAAACTAGGGGCGCGTGAGTCCGACGCTACAGATGAGGACAGTGTTAGGATGTAAAATGTGAGATGGGCTGAAACGCAGAGGGCCCGCGGCCTAGGCGGTTGTGAAGGACAAGAGGAGCGAGACTAGGCACCAGGCCTCTCAGGCCGTGAGGGCGGGGTCCCCCGCGCGAGGCGCTCTGGGAGTGGTAGTCGTTTTCTTGCCGCTCTCCTTCAGCCACTCGGTCTGGAAGCCCAAGGACGTCCAGCCGGTGGGCGCAGCGACTCTGCACACAGCGCCTCGCAGACTCGATCCTCTAAGCAGGAGTCCACCCCTCGGCCCGCTGCGCGCGGGAGCTGGCGGGAGGCTTCCGCCGCGCCGCATTGTGGACATCGTAGTCCTCTCGCAGCCGCCCACCGCGTGCGTGCGGCTCCCGGGACTACATTTCCCCTCTGCCCGCGCGCGCCGGGAGCCGCGTAGACGCCAGCCCCAGCAAGCCGAGAGTTTCCAAGATGGCCGCGTGGGGAAGGAGGCGTCTGGGTCCGGGCGGCGGCGGCTCCCGAGAGAGGTGAGTTGGGCTCGCAGCCGCGGGCAGTGGCTGAGCGCCGATCGGGACAGCCCTCTATGCCACGCGCGACCCTGGCCTCCGTACCCGCCGCGGGCGGGGCTCAGTCCGTGGGGCCTGGGTGTGGGAGGGAGCGGGCCGGCGCAATCGCCTGGGAACACCGGGAGTGCTACTTGGAGGGGCGACGGCCCGCGCCCAGCGGGTCACGAGCCCGGGGGAGCGGCCCTAGGCCGCGGGGCTGACCTGCTAGCGGTGCGGCTCTGGGCCGCTGGCTCGAGCACGTGGCTGTCGCGGCCTGGGCCCCGGACGTGGCTAGGTTAAGGCTCCTGGGAGTAAGGGAGAGAGGGAGAGGAAAGCTGCTCTGGGCGGTGTGCGATCCGGGCCTTTTCCCGGGAGCTGCACGGTCCCAGGCGCGCCTCCAGGCCCTGTGCTTGGCCGCCTTTTTGAGGGGCAATCTTCGCGACTCTACGAGGGTTTTCTGCTAGCGCCCCTACCCCTGAAGTCCTTTGAAGTGACCTTTCCTGCTGAATGCGTGGGGGTGGGGGAGCGCTAGGGGCTTGTTTCTTCACGGTGGTCCTCCTTTTAGAGAATTGATTTTCCGAAGACCAGAGTAGTTGGCGTATTTCTTGTTGAAGTTGCAGATTTTCCTTCTGAAAAGTATTTTTCGGCTAGTAGGTTGTTAGAATCTGTTCAAGCCACCAGAAGTCTGGGAGATGGTTGTATATCGGTGGAGCTAGTGTATTAAACTGTCCTGTCTTATAATTTCTCAGACCTCTTTGGTGTGGAGGTCAGAAGCAAAGAAAGTTTGGTCCTACATTTTCGGTCTTTCGGGTGAGGTGAAGACTGTCAAACATTAAAGTTCTGTCACCCACTCGAAATTTTCCCCCTTTGATTCCATTCCATGTTCCTTGCTGTTGCCTGTCGAGAGCTTTCTCATCCCAAAAGATTCTGTTTACCGGCAGTGGAAGCCCACATTTGATTTCTTAGTTCTGTGTTGCAAAATTATCCATTCTGCCTTTACTTGTCCTTGGAAAAACAGTACAAGGTATTTGTTTTTCTAACTCGAAGTATTTCTTAGATAAGATCATCAAAAGAAGTGATTTGCATGTGCTTTTAAAAACTAGCCAATGCTTTCAGGATCTTTAATGATGCAAATGTCAGCCCCTTAGTAATAGGGAAGACACTTCTTGGAAAACCCTCCATGGGAGAGACTGGCATTCTTATCAGATACACACTACTGAAAGAGCCAAATACGGATGCCTCAAACAGGGTTCTGGAGCCTTGCTAGCTGACCTAAAAGATACAGGGAATTCGTTTTCCTTTGTTTTGAAGCAGATGTTAATTCTAAACTGTCAAGGCCAGGAGTGTTGACATATTCCTTTGATGCAGGCAGTGGAGGCAGGGGGGAGGAACCCTTCTTTGAGTTTCAGGCCTGCCTGGTCTACATAATGAGACCCTGTCTCAAACAAAAACAAAACTGTCAGCTACCCATAGGATGAGTCCAGTCCTTGATGATTGAGCTTCAACAGGTTTTAAGGGGATTTAAATTAGGTGCAGACAGATTTCACTGTAAAACTGAGTAGTGCTCTAGTTCCTCACCTGACTCATTAAGATTACCTGCCTGGGCCCTGTAGGTGTTCAGATTGTCCTTTGGCCGGGAACTGAAGGCTCTTCCCATGCAAGCAAATGCTGTGTCTGCCAGGAATGGGTGTCTGATTTTACGGTTTGAAAGTTGGCGTCTACCCTCCTTCTAGATGGTGTGGAATGGCTGCAGGCTGCCCATCGCCTTTGAGGGAAAAGCCCTAGCACTTTCCTTCAGAGGAGTCATTCTCAGGAACCCACTCCAAAGCCACCATGGAAACAACTGTCCCCCTGGCCAGCACGCTGACTTCTGTGTACACCTACATTCCTGCTCAGTTGGTGGCATAACCGGGTGGAGCAGGCAAGAATATTCATATGCTCAGCACCGTAGATTGTGAGGACTGAATGTATTATTGGCTCTCATGACCCAAGTAGGCTGTTTATGGCTGCTAAGTGACTTTGTTCCATGTCACATTCGGACTGACTCAAATTTCAGCTTCATGTTAAGAGCAGCTTTCCAGAGTTGCTGCTCACACCTTGTCCCGCCTCATGCTAAAACTGAAGGGAGTGCTGTGTGGGGCAGGGGCGAGCTGGGCAAAGCTCTCACCGCACATCATATTAGCCAATGGTACAGACTATGGACCATGTGTTCTATTTAAGGCCCTACCTGGTGCTGGATTGTCAGCTTGGAGTATGCAACAGCTCCTGCCTTGCCTGCTTCTTAAGGCTAGCTCTGGACCTGAGTGGCTCTTTGTCATAGCATTTCAGCAGCTACTAGCCATGTGTGGCAGTTACATGTACGTTCACATTAAATATAGTGAAAAGCTGAGCTCTTAACTCTCACAGACCATGTTTCAAGTGCCCAGCACCCACTTTGGGCTAACAGCTAAGCTGAGGTCAGTAACATTTCCATCACCGCAAAAGTAGATGGAGACAGTGCTGATCTAGACCAAAACAAGAGGGGTGAAGGAAGCAAACTGATAGCTGCTTGTGTGTTGATTTTTCTCTCCACTCCATTAAATCTAGGGAACCAACAGTATTTGTAATGAAGAACATCAGACTCTGAGCTGTAACCTGAATTCTTGTCCAAAATTGAGCATACTGGCAGCGAGCAGAGCAAACAGATTGCCGTTTATCCTGCCGGCGTCTTTGAGGCACACTTGCCCATCTAGGAACACAGAGCAGGTATCTATGTTCTGCCACCTGTGTGCCAGCCTGGACCAGCTCTCAGACAGACAGCCCTGCCTATCCTTACTTGGGATACTTGGTGCTGCTCTCAGGGCCCCTGAGCATCCCTGAGTTCTCCGTGATTATTGGAATGTGAGTATAGCCCTGTACTCTGAGTTCCTTTTGTGATAATCACATGAAGATGTACTTGATCTGCATCTGATCATGATGCAAGGCGGCCTGGGGTGTAGGCTTTCCGCCCCTGTTCTGTGCAGCTGTTTCTCTGTGCATTTGTTAGGCACCCAGTTCCCTGGGGTTATCATGGATTGCGTTCACATCCCTTCCTCCCACCTCCTCTTGAAAAGCTGTGCCATAAGTACTTGTGGGCAAGATCCTGATGACTGATGTAGAGTTCAGTGCCTACTCCATTTGAACGGGTTGGTCTTTGCAGCCATGTAGACAGGTTGGTTTGCATTCTTGGGGTGATGTATCCCCTTTCTGCCTTGGGCCTTCCCTTTTAGAGCCGGGGATTCCAAGAGGTTAGGCATTTAATAGTAGCTCCAGAAGCCCCATTCTGACTCTGTATGTGGTGGGAGTTTTCCTTTCCTCCTGGTCTGCATTCGAAGAGCAAAGCCTCTTGATCTATAACAACTGTGGAGGGTGGTGCTCTGCCTGGGAATGTAGGTTAGGTCTGCAGTCCAGCCTTTGGGTGTGTATTTCTATTTTCCTGGTTTTCACTCAAGCAATGTGGATTTCACTTTCTTTGATTCCTGCCTGTGGTTCAGATCTATAGGCCATATTTCAGTAGAGGCCACCTCTGAAGAGGCAGGGCTTACCATGTCCAGGGAGGAGGAACAGGCTGAGGCCCAGCCTCAGCTAAGCTTGTTTGCATGGCTTGGGGTAGGAGGGAAGAGTTCCATGATCTAGCACTCACTGGAACCTCTTGACTCCCCCTGTGTTTGGGGTCCTATGCATCCAAACTGGCCCAAGTGCTGTCTCTTGCTAATTTAGATATGACTCCCACTTGAACCCTGCCTAGAAAACTGGGCCCCACCTAGGGAGTAGACTGTAAGTTGAATTCCTTTCTGGGTCTACAGAGACTCCCAAAATGGTGCGGGGCAACGTGGCCAGGGCTTACTTGGGTGAAACAGGGAAATAGAACTACCTTCTTAGCAGAACTGTAGTGTGAGACCAACAAAACCTACAGCCAGGAGGCCCATTTTGCTCCCAGAAATGGACTGAGGGCTTCCTCCTGACTTCTTTGAGCACACAGCAGGTACTAGAGGGGGGAGAGCCACCTTCTCACCTTAGCAATGAGGGTCCTCGTGGTCCTCTGTTCTCTACTTTCCCAGGGACACAGGTTGTGAATTAAAAGGTTTTGTTGTTAGCCGGGCATGGTGGCACATGCTTTTAACTTCTCAGGAGGCAGAGGCAGGTAGATCTCTGTCAGTCAAGGCCAGCTGGGGCTAGAGAGACCCTGTCTTAAAAAAGACAAAAGAAAAAAAAAAAAAAGAAGAAGGTGGTGGTAGTAGTGGTGTTGTTGTCTTTTTTTTTTTTTTTAATATTTTTTTATTATTAATTTTATTTATTTCTGTATGTGTATGAATGTACTGTCTGCATGCAAGTCTGTGCACCCGTGTCATGCAATGCCGCGGAGGTCAGAAGAGGGTCTCGGATTCCCCTGGAACTGGAGTTCTCCTGGAATTGGAGTTTCAGACGGTTCTTGGCCGCCATGTGGGTGCTGGGAATCGAACCTGGGTCCTCTGCAAGAGCAGTCGGTGCTCTTAACCGCTAGGCCATCTCTCCAGCCCCGGTGTTGTTGTCTTGAGACAAGGTCTCATGTAACCCAGACTTGCTTTGAACTTGATTTGTAGCTGAGGATGACCTTTGACTTCTGATCCAATTCTAGGGCTCAACTGAGAGCTTTGTGCAGGACTAGACATGCATACTGTTAACTGAGCTACATTCCTAGCTTGATTCCTCTCCCACTTAGGAGAGCCTCCTGAATAGCTATACTACAAGCATGTTCCACTGTGTTCAGTTAGGATTTTTTTTTTTTTTTCTTTTTGAGACAGGGTCTTCCTGTAGCCCCAGCTGTCTTAGAACTCGCTCTGTAGACCAGGCTGGCCTTGAACTCACAGAGATCCACCTGCCTCTGCCTCCCAAGTGCTAGGATCAAAGGCATGCGCCACCATGCCTGGCTGGGGTTTTTATTTTTAAGAAAACAATTGCAGGTGGGCATGGTGGCACATGCCTTTAATCACAGCACTCAGGCATGCACCTCTGTGAGTTCAAGGCCAGCCTGGTCTATATAGTGAGAGTCCTTGTCTCAAAAGGGGGTGGGCTTTTTTTTTCCATTAGAAAAGAAGCATGGGGTTAGGAAGATGGCTTGAGTGGGTAAGAAGGATTGATCTGCTAACGTGAGGACCTGAGTTCAAATTCTAAGCATCAACATAAAACCTGGTGTGGCTCTGTGTACCTGTTACCCCTGCATTGGAGTTGGAGGGGGAAGGCTTAGAGTGGTAGATCCTGAGAGCTTGCTGGCCAGCCAGCCTAGCCAGAATGGCTTCTGGTTCAGTGATGTTAGAAATGGCAACCCAAAAGGGACCTGCTAACTTGAAAGTGGTCCGGTTGATAAAGTATACTTTTTTTTATATGTGTATGAATGTACTGTCTGCATGTCGGTTTGTGCACCCATGTCGTGCAATGCCGCAGAGGTCAGAGAGGGTCTCGGATTCCCCTGGAACTGGAGTTCTCCTGGAATTGGAGTTACAGAAGGTTCTTAGCCGCCACGTGGATGCTGGGGATCGAACCCGGGTCCTCTGCAAGAGCAGTCAGTGCTCTTAACCGCTAGGCTATCTCTCCAGCCCAATAAAGTATAATTTTTGAGACCAGGATGCAACCTTAAACACATATTTGGGGGCTGGAGAGATGGCTCAGTGGTTAAGAGCACCAACTGCTCTTGCAAAGGACCTGGGTTCGATTCCCAGCACCCACGTGGTGGCTAAGAACCGTCTTTAAGCTGGATGTGATGGTGCACACCTTTAATTCCAACACTTGGCAGGCAGAGGCAGGCAGATCTCTGTGAGTTCAAGGCCAGCCTGGTCTACAGGGCTAGTTCCAGGACAGCTGGAGCTACAAGGAGACCCTGTCTCAAAAAGACACACACACAAAAAAACATTTTTATCTTAGATAGGGGTCTGGAGCAGATCCCAACCCAAGATAAAGGAGATGCTGTTCCATGGTGCTGGGACTTCTGTTTAACACTCTGAAGATGAAACTTATGTTTCTATGTTTCAAGTAAACCTTTGCTAGAAAAGATAGCATGTTTCATTCAGATTTCCCACAAGTAAAAGACCCTATCTCAAGGCAATCAGATATGTGCTGTAGAGGAAGACACCTGATGGCTTGCTCTGGTCTCAGCATGCACATGCTGTGGAAGCCAGGACCACTGGTGGGAGTTGATTCTTTCTCTCCACCATATGAGTCCTAGGGATTGAACCCAGATTTTCAGGTTTGGTGGCAAGTCCCTTGATCCATGAGCCCTCTCGATGGCCCCTTGTTTTTTAAGCATAAAACCTTTAACAGAAATATAAAGATCATGCTGGGTATGTTGGCACACACCTTTAATCCCAGCACTGGACAGGCAGAGGCAGGTGGATCTTTGTGAGTTCAAGGCCAGCTTGGTCTACATAGCAAGTTCCAGTCCTCTTGGGCTATGGAGAGACCCTGTTCCTTTTTTGTTTTGTTTTGTTTTGTTTTGGTCTTTTCGAGACAGGGTCTCCCTGTAGCCCCAGCTGTCCTGGAACTCGCTCTGTAGACCAGGCTGGCCTTGAACTCACAAAGATCTGCCTGCCTCTGCCTCCCAAGTGCTAGGATTAAAGGCGTGTGCCACCATGCTCGGCGAGAGACCCTGTTTCAAACAGCCACAACAAAAGACTCAACTATCAGACCACCATCAGAAGAAAAACACTGCTCATCTTTTGGTGTGCAGAGCCTCTGATACTTGCCCATATAACTCTCTAAAAAAACAGGGTCTGTTTTAGTTTTTTTGTTGTTTTGGTTTGGTTTGGTTTGGTTTGGTTGTTGTTGTTGTTGTCTTTTCGAGACAGGGTCTCCCTGTAGCCCCAGCTATTTTTTTTTTTTTTTTAATGTGTATGAGTGTACTATCTGCATGTAGGTTGGTGCACCCATGTCGTGCAATTCTGGGGAGGTCAGAAGAGGGCGTTGGATTCCCCTGGAATGGGAGTTAAAGATGGTTCTTAGCCGCCATGTGGGTGCTGGGAATCGAACCCGGGTCCTCTGCAAGAGCAGTTGGAGCTCTTAACCACTGAGCCATCTCTCCAGCCCCTAGGTTGTTTTTTTTTTTTTTTTTAACGTGGATGAGTTCTTCCTGAATGTATTCAAGTGCTCATAGAAAGAGTCAAATCTCGCCGGGCCTGGTGGCGCACGCCTTTAATCCTAGCACTTGGGAGGTAGAAGCAGGCGGATCTTTGTGAGTTCAAGGCCAGCCTGGTCTACAGAGTGAGCTCCAGGCCAGCTGGGACTTAAAGGGAGACCCTGTTTCGAAAATACCAAAAGAAAGAAAGAGAAAGAGAGAGAGAGAAGAGATGAGAGAGAGAGAGAGAGAGAGAGAGAGAGAGAGAGAGAGAGGAAAAGAAAAGAAAAAAAAAAGAAAAGAAAGAGTCAAATCTCCTGGACCTGGAGTTACAGACCATTGTTAGTTGCCACATGGGCACTAGGAATGGAACATCAGTCCCCTGAAAGAGCCTCAAGTGATACTAACCACTGAGCAATCTCTCCAGCTCTGTTTTTGAGACAGTGTCTCTCACTATAGACCTGGCTATCCTACAGCTCACTTTGTAGACTAGGTTGGCTTCAAACTCACAGAGATCCCCCTGCCTCTGCCTCCTGAGTGCTGGGATAAAGCCATGTGCCAAACCCCCCTACCCCCCTTGGTTTTTTGTTGTTGTTGTTTTTTAATCAAGTCAAATGCATCAGAAGCTAACGTGTAAGGTATTATACCTCATAAAAGCATGATGCTAAGTAAAAGAAGCCAGCCATAAAACCCCGTGTATATGTTTATGTATGTGCCCAGAATTGGCAGATCTCCAGGATCAGGAAGCAGGTTAGTGGCTACCAAGGGTTGAGAAGGATTGAAGAAGCTGGAAAGTGCCTCTAAGGGGTGCAGGCTTTCCTTCTGAGGTGATGAAAGTGCTCTAAGATTGTAGTGTTGATGCTGAGCCACTGAACTGTCCACTTTAATTGTACATTCTCCCTTGACAAAACTTTTTTGTTGTCTTGTTTGCATCGGGGTCTCATGTAGTCCGTGCCTCAAACTCTTATCTAGCTGAGGCTTGAACTCTTGTTCCTTTTACATCCCACTTCCCATGTGTCAGGATTACAGGAGCATACCACTATACCTCACCTGATAAAACTTACTTAAAAATGTGTGAATCCAGGGCTAGAGAGATGGCTCAGCAGTTAGGAATGCCGACTGCTCTTGCAGAGGACCCAGGTTCAATTCCCAGCACCCACATGGCAGCTAAGAACTGTCTTTAAGCCCGGTGTGGTGGTGCACGCCTTTAATCCCCACACTTGGGAGGCAGAGGCAGGCAGATCTCTGAGTTCAAGGCCAGCCTGTTCTACATAGTGAGCTCCAGGCTAGCTGGGACTAAAGGGAGACCCTGCCTTGAAAAGACCAAAAAAAAAGAATGAATCCAGGGCTGGGGATGCAGCTCAGTGATGGAGATTGCTCAGGACAGTTCCATCCCTAGCACTGCAGTAATGAAAACTTTGGGGACCGAGGTGTGGTGGCACAATGCCTACAATCCCAGCACTTGGGAGGTGGGGGTAGGGTTAGAAATTCAAGGTCATTTTCTGCTACATGTCAAATTCAAGACCATCCTGGGCTACTTGAGATCCTGTCTCAAATTAACTATAAGTATCACTGCAAGAGGCCACTATACACCTGCCTCAGTGTCTACTATTTAAAAGAAATAGTCATCCAGATGGCTTAGTAGGTAAAGGACCTGAGCTTGATCCCCAGGAGCCACTGAGTGAGAGGAAAGAGCTAATTCCTGGAAGTTGTCCTCTCACCTCCACATGCATGCTGTTGTACACATACCCCCCTCCCAAACACACACACACACACACACACACATACACACACACACAAATAAATATTTTATTTTTAATTTATTTTATTTTATTTATTATTTTTTTATGTGTATGAGTGTACTGTCTGCATGCAGGTCTGTGCACCCGTGTCGTGCAGTGCCGCGGAGGTCAGAAGAGGGCACTGGATCCCCCTGGAACTGGAGTCAAAGATGGCTCTCAGCTCCCATGTGGGTGCTGGGGATCGAACCCGGGCCCTCTGCAAGAGCAGTCGGCGCCCCCAACCGCTAGGCCATCTCTCCAGCCCCAGCCTTAAGATTCTGTACAGTGTTAGAGCTTGAAAACCATTATTTAGGACCAGCCAGCGAGATGACTCAGCAGGTAGAGCCACTTACCACCAAGCCTGGTGACCAAAGTTTGATCCTTGGAACTCACCTGGTAGAAGGAGGGAATCAGTATCTGCAGTTGTTCTGTGACACATGCACTCGTGTGCGTATACACCCACATCACACACACACACACACACACACACACACAGACACAAAATCACTAAATGTAAAGAAATGTTTTTTTTTTTTTAATTTTATTTATTTATGTGTATGAATGTACTGTTTGCGTGTAGGTCTGTGCACCCGTGTCGTGCAACGCCGCGGAGGTCAGAAGAGGGTCTCAGATTCCCCTGGAACTGGAGTTCTCCTGGAACTGGAGTTACAGACGGTTCTCAGCCGCCATGTGGGTGCTGGGGATCGAACCCGGGTCCTCTGCAAGAGCGGTCGGCGCTCTTAACCGCTAGGCCATCTCTCCAGCCCAAGAAATGTTTTTTTAATCTTATATTTTATGTGTCATACAGTCCCCAAGGAGGTTAGAAGAGGGTGTCAGATCCCCTAAAACTGGAGTTACAGACAGTTGCTAGCCACCTTGTGGGTGCTGGGAATCTAACCCAGATCCTCTGCAAGAACAGCCATCTTTCTAGCCCCAAGGCGGGGGGGGGGGTGGTATGTGGGTTTTTTGTTTTGGTTTGGTTTTTTGTCTTTTTGAGACAGGGTTTTCCTATAGCCCCAGCTGTCCTGGAACTCAGAGATCCGCCTGCTTCTGCTTCCCAAGTCCTGGGATTAAAGGCGTGTACCACCATGCCCAGCCCAAAAAGTATTTTATTAGACATTCTTCAAGTGGCATAGCCAGGCACCAAAGGACAAATAGATATAATTCCATAGACACAGAATTAAGTGGGGGTTGTTCAACAGGTGTAGTCAGGTACCATTTCGGTTTAACAAGTTCTGGAGATTGGTTGTATAATGATGTGAATGCATTTAACAAGATGTTAAATTTTGTTACGTGCATTTTATCACAAATAGGAGTAAAGCCTATGCTTACTGATTAGCTTGATAAGTAGGAAACTGGCCTTGCTCTGTCCACCTCTGTTCCCCCAGGCAGAGACCGCCTTGCATCTTGCTTATTTATGGTGCCTTACTCCTTGTCTTCAGCGTTGACCGTTGAAGACTGGCCTAAGAGACATTAGCAGCTTTGTGCACCGGAGCAAAGCGTGAGAGGCATCTGCTGCCTTGCCGTCAGCCTTTGTGGGGTGGCGAAGAGCCCAGTTGAGTTCTAACTTATCAGGCAGCTTTTGCTTTCACAACGCAGCGCTGCTCTGAACAGTCTTGACTTTTGAGATGACTCCAGACTTTGGGAAGACCCACGTTTGCGTTTTGGCCTTATGAGTGAGGCCGGGACTGCAGAGCAGCCCTCGGGGCAGACTGCCAAACAGCAGTCTCAGGTTACTCACACTCCAGAGGGGACAGTGTGAACTTCAGAGTTTTCTTTATGCTGCCTTTAGAGGGCAGTGGCACGTTCCCAGGAGATTCCTTTGCCAATGGCCCCCTCCCCAAGCTGGTTTAACCTGAGCATGCCAAAACTAGTTACAGGTAGCAGGCTTGTGACTTGAAGGGCTGCAATAAAAATGCCACCTACTGTGCTAAAGGCTCAGGTTAGAGCAGTCCCCTCCCCCCAGTGCTGGCAAAGCGCATTAGGACATTGACCTCTGTTAAGTACCTGGGGTAGTGCCAAGTGTAGAATCAAAAGTCATATATTACAGCTGGAGAGGTGGCTCAGTGGTTAAGACAACTGGTTGCTCTTGCAGAAAACCCAGGTTTGAATTCCAGCACCCACATGGCAGCTAACAGCTGTGTCAATTCCTGTTCCAGGGGATCTGATGCCCTCTTCTGACTTCCATGGGCGTTGCATAACACAGGTGCACTTACATACATGCAGGCAATACGCTCATACACATAAAATAGAATACTTTTAAAAAGTCATGTATTAGCCGGGCGTGGTGGCGCACGCCTTTAATCCTAGCACTCAGGAGGCAGAGGCAGGTGGATCTTTGTGAGTTCAAGGCTAGCCTGGTCTGCAGAGTGAGTTCCAGGACAGCTGGGGCTACAGGGGAGACCCTGTCTCGAAAAGACAAAAAAAAAAAAAAAGTCATGTATTGTGGCTGGAGAAATGGTTCAGCGGTTAGGGGCACTGACTGCTCTTGCAGAGGACCTGGGTTTGATTCCCAGCACCCACACGGCAGCTAAGAACCGTCTTTAACTCCAGTTCCAGGGAAATACATCGCCTTCTTCTGACCTCCGAGGCATTGCACGACACGGGTGCACAAACCTACATGCAGACAGTACATTCATACACATAAAAAATAATAAAAAATTTTTAAAAAGTCATGCATTGCCAGGCATGGTAGTGCACACCTTTAATCCCAGCACTTGGGAGGCAGAGGCAGGTGTATCTCTGTGAGTTTAAGGCCAGCTTGGTCTACATAAAGACCCCCCCAAAAAAGTCATGTATTAAAAAGGGAGCCCCCTTTTCTTTCCTGAGCTACTCAGCTCCCTCCTTAATGATAGTCCTATTCTCAGATCTTCCTCGTCTCCTAGAAGGTACTTAAATATTTTATTATTTTTATTTTTTATGTGTAAGAGTATGTTATCTGCATGTATGTAAGTGCACCCGTGTCATGCAGTACCCTCACAGATCAGAAGATGGTGTCAGATCCCCTGGAACTGGAGTTATAGGCAATTATTAGCCACTTTGTGGGTGCTGGGAATCAAACCAGTGTCCTCTGCAACAGAAGCCAGTGCTCCTAACCACTGAGCCAACTCTCCAGCCCCCTAGAATTACTTTATTTATTTATTTATTTATTTATTTATTTATTTATTTATTTATTTAGTGTATGAATGTACTGTCTGCATGTAGGTTGGTGCACCCGTATCATACAATGCCTCGGAGGTCAGAAGAGGGCGATGGATTCCCCTGGAACTGGAGTTAAAGACGGTTCTTAGCTGCCATGTGGGTGCTGGGAATCGAACCCGGGTCCTCTGCAAGAGCAATTGGCACTCTTAACCACTGAGCCATCTCTCCAGCCCCCTAGAATTACTTTTATGTAAACAAATGGATTTAAAACTACCCTGGGCTGGGGCGGGTATGGCTCAGCAGGTAAGGCGCTTGCTGCACAAACACGAGGACCTGAGTTTGGATACTCAGCCCCCAGGTAAGAGCTGGTATGGCAGCCTGTGACTGTACCTCTGTGGTAAGGAAGGGCAGAGACAAGATGATCCTTTGAGGTCTCACTGCCCAGCTAGTGTAGCTGAATTGGCAAGCTCTAGGGTCAGTGAGACCCGGTGGAGAGTAGTGCCCATCCATTGTTGACTTTGGCCTCCACATGGACGCCCGCATGAGCACGTACCACATGCTTACATAGCGCGCACACTAATACTACAGAGGCCTCATCTTTTCCCCTTGACTCCTTTTTTTCCTGCTGTTTTCTATTCGTGCCCCCCACTTTCCCCAACTCTCCTAGTGTCATTTCATACTGGAGCAGTGAAAAGCAAACAAAACCCTGAACTCAAAAATTCCCAACCAGCTAATGACTGAACATTCCTAATCTGAAAAGTTCAGAAATTTGAAACTTTTGAGTGTTCACTTGATGCCAGAAGTAGAGGATTCTGCCGGGCGTGGTGGCACACGCCTTTAATCCTAGCACTTGGGAGGCAGAGGCAGGCGGATCTTTGTGAGTTCAAGGCCAGCCTGGTCTACAGAGTGAGTTCCAGAACAGCTGGGGCTACAGGGAGACCCTGTCTCGAAAAGACAAAAAACAAACAAAAAAAGAAGTAGAGGATTCCACACACTCATCCATGTGACAGGCACAGTGTAGACACTAGATAAAGATCTTTAGGCCATTTGCCTGAGGCACAGCTGAAATTAAGTGAATTTCCTACTTAGCCTTGGGTCCTGTCCTTACGATATCTCTGTATGCATTTATGAGTATCCCCCAATCTGAAAGCATCCCAAAATGTAGAAACTCATAATAAGGGATACTCTGTCTGTATCGCCTTCCCCCCTCTTTCATCTGTTTCCATGTACCAGGGGTCAGATCAGCCAGAATCCAAGGCCCACGGCCTTCCACATTAGGGCCAGGGGGTGCCCTAGTTTTTTAAAATGTTGGGGAGTTGTTTGTTTGTAGTAAGTACAAAACAATAAGTTTCCTGATGACATCTCCCTCCACTTTTTTTTTTTTTTTTGGTCTTTGAGACGGGGTCTCCCTGTAGCCCAGCTGGCCTGGAACTCGGTATGTAGGCCAGGCTGGCCTGGAACTCATAGAGATCTGCCTGCCTCTGCCTCCCAAGTGCTAGGATTTAGGCATGCACTACCACACCACGCCCACCCTGATGACATTCTCACATGCTTACTGTTGCGGTTTGGGTCCTGTTCACCCTCCCCATCGCTTTCCTGTCCTACTCCCCTTCCCATCAGTGTGAAAACCAAGCTTTTCTTCATCACCTGGGCTCTTGGCCAAGTTACATTTGACCCAGAAGTAGAAGCCAGCTTACTCATCATGCTGGAGTGGTTGACAGGTGGCTGGACTTGGCTGTCCTCTGAGGAGCTTAGCCATCAACTTCTGAAGCAGACAAACCCAGTGCCCTTATCAACAATACAGACCTGAGCTCAAAAACCATGTGTATTGAGGCATACAGGACTTGCTTCTGCCAGTGCATAGCAGTGGGGTGCCAACTGCTTTATCTTGTCCACATGCCCAGCAAAGGGGTACTTAAGACTTGTTTGTCTGTTGGTTTGGGTTGAGCATTACCATTTTCTTCCTGGAAATACCCTTTTAAAGATTCTACCATCTTAGGGGCTGGAGAGATGGCCTAGTGGTTGAGAGCGCTGACTGCTCTTGCAGAGGACCCGGGTTCGATCCCCAGCACCTGCATGGCAGCTGAGAACCGTCTGTAACTCCAGTTCCAGGAGAACTCCAGTTCCAGGAGAACTCCAGTTCCAGGGGAATCCGACACCCTCTTCTGACATCCGAGGCATTACACGACACAGGTGCATAGACTTACATGCAGACAGTACATTCATACACATACAAAAATTAAAAAAATAAAAAAAAGAGACAATAGTTGTCCTGAGTCTCCTTCAGGATGAAGGAGTTTCGTTTCGAGACAGGGTCCCCTTGTAGCCCCAGCTGGCCTGGAACTCACTGTGTAGACCAGCCTGGCCTTGAAGTCACGGAGATCACCTGGCTCTCCCTTCTGAGTGCTGGGATTAAAGGCGTGCGCCCCCACGCCCTGCAGGACTTTTCTTAACTGGCTGTCCCTACAGAATGGGTGTCCCTGGTATCCACTCACAGATGTGTAGGCTGCTTCCTGTTCGAGGACTTCAGAGCCTGCCCTGTGGGGAGCTCCTGCTTCCTCTGTTGGCTTTGCTTTTGTTTCCATGGCTGTGTAGTTGGTCAGGTCAGTTGTGGATGGGAATGAACTGAGCTGTGCTTAGCAAGCAGTGGTCAGCTTGTCTGCAGAACTAACTCTGGGTCCGGGTGTGGTAGCACATGCCTTTAATCCCAGCCAGTGGATCTTTGTGAGACTGAGGTCAGTCTGGTCAGTTAGTTCCAGACTACTTAGGACTATATAGTGAGACCCTGCCTTAAAACAAAAAAGCAGAGCAGAACTCTGGGTATATTGATTGGGATTGGCTCGGCACACCAGTGTCTGTACCTGCCATGAGCTATGATGTTCACAAAACTGCCTGCAATGAGAACAGAGGATGCTCAGGACCCTGTGAGGGTCAGAACCCCTCTGACCCAGAGTTGCCCGGGTCAGTGTCTGCTCGCTGACGCTCATGCTGTAAGGGCCACAGCATCCAAAAGCAACAGCAAGGCGGGAGCTTGGAGCACGGGCTCCCTTTTCCAGACTCGTTGCTGATTGTGAATGTGTCCAGTCATCTGTCTTGACAAATGGTAGGTGCTAGCCTTGACCTCATGCCTGCCTTGCAGGGGTCAGATCTGGGTCGGGAAGGGTGCCAGCCGAGCCTGCAGAGGGCGCTGGGCACAGCCAGGGACCAAGAGAGGACGCATCTGCTGTAGATATATTTCAAAATGGAGTAGTCTGGTGCAGGTGCTGGCTGACGCGGATGTTCTTTATTACTAGGACAACTGTTTTCCTTGTGTTCAGGATGGCACAAGCCTGCAGGGCAGAGGCCATGCACTTCAGTTGGCTAGCATTGTAAGGTTGCTGCAACCCCAACTTGACCCCACATTTTACTTTGAATGTTCCACAGGGAAGTGTTTACTGGGAAGTTGCCCAAGGCTCACTTTGAAAGATGGCAGGATGGGGCTAGAGAGCTGGCTCAGCCGTTAAGAGCTGACACCCACATAGCAGCCAAGAACCATCTTTAAGCTGGGTGTGGTGGTGCACACCTTTAATCCCCAGCACTTCGGGAGGCAGAGGCAGGCAGATATCTGTGAGTTCAAGGCCAGCTTGGTCTACAGGGCTATTTCCAGGCCAGCTGGGGCTACAGGGAGACCCTATTTAGAAAGAGAGAGAGAGAGAGAGAGAGAGAGAGAGAGAGAGAGAGAGAGAGAGAGAGCGCGAGCGCGAGCGCGAGATGGTAGGACTCGTGATGGTCGTGATGGTTTGGAAGTGGCTCCATCTAGTCTCCCCTGGAGCTGTGGGATTTGGCACCTCCCAGCCCTTGTGCCTTGGCCATGAGGACTCCCACTTGGGGATAAGAGTCCCTCACCCTTCCTGACCGTTAAGGGACTGCCACCTCCTTTGCACTGACTTGGTTGTTTTTGAGACATGGTCCCCATGTAATCCAGGCTGGCTTGGAACTCAGAATCCTCCTGCCTGTCTCCTGGGTGCTGGTATTGCTGGCCTGTGCCCCCACATCTGGGCTCAGCACTGGTTTTAGTCTTGTGATACAGGGGAGTTACTAAAGCCCTTCCTCTTGTGGCTGGAGTGACCCCTGTCTCAGCCTGCTTGTTGGCTGCAGGTGTCTTAAGATGACGATGACCTGCTGGGGAGAGGCAGCTGCAGTCATGTGCTCACCTCCCCTGGGAATCTTGGTGGAAGATCCTCCTTTCCCTTTCCGTTTGGATTTGTCAGCTTCTGGGGGACGGGGTGGATCCTCAGGCACCCTGACCACTGGCGTGCCATTTTGCAGCCTGTTCTGGCCACATCCCTGTGCTATGTGGTGCTAAGGATCAACCCAGTGCTCCGGCGCAGGCTAGGCAAGCTCCGCCTTAGCCACCTCATTCTCCATTCTGAGGACTCTGGTCTCACCTTAGGGAGCACCTCTCTAGTGCACAGTTGACTTGGGGCCTGTGATTTAATTAGTCCTCGCTGGAGCCCAGCTTAATTAGTTCTCGCTGGAGCCCAGCTTAATTAGTTACTGTTTCAGGGGAAAGCGTTTGCGTTCCCTGAGTCCCAGCCAGTGCGTTTTTATTAAAGGAGTGTTGGTCTGGGTTAGAGTCCCTCTCTCTGCACGCAGAGAACAGATTTTTGAAACAACCTCTTAAGACCAATAGTCATTTAACCAACTAGAGTAAAACCCAGCCTGTGAGGATTGCTTATCATTTTATGGTCTTCATTATGACAGAGCACTTGGAGTGGGGCTTATAAGAGGGAGGGGGTGTAAATACGACCAAAATATACTGTATAAAATAAGTACCAAATCCTACCCAGAAGTAACATGCTTTTCCTAGTATGTAGGGTGAGCACTGTGGTACCAGTCACTCTCTGAAAGTTTGCACCAAGTGGTCAATCCCTGACTCTCCCCATGTCACTTCCTTTGAAGCAGCACTAGGATCAGTGTTGATCCCAGACCAGTCACAGTCACTGACCCAGAAGCTGTGTGCTTCTCATGGTTCTTGGTGTATGTCTCTACCTAAGACAGGAATTCTTTTTTTATTTTTATTTTATTATTATTTTTGGTCTTTTTTTTTTTTTTTTTTTTGAGACAGGGTCTCTCTTTAGTCCTAGCTGGCCTGGAGCTCACTATGTAGACCAGGCTGGCCTTGAACTCCCAGAGATCTGCCTGTCTCTGCCTCCCGAGTGCTGGGATAAAAGAAGTGCACCACTACGCCCAGGTTGTTTTGTTTTGTTTTGTTTTGTTTTTTGTCTTTTTCGAGACAGGGTCTCCCTGTAGCCCCAGCTGGCCTGGGGCTCACTATGTTGACCAGGCTGGCCTTGAACTCACAAAGATCCGCCTGCCTCTGCCTCCCAAGCGCTAAGATTAAAGGCGTGTTCCACCACGCCCGGCCCAGGTTTTTTTTAATATTTTATGTGTATGAATGTATTACCTGCATGTGTGTAAGTGCCCCTATGTTATGCAATGCTTATGGATGGTTGTTAGCTGCCATGTAGGTACTGGGAATCAAACCCAGGTCCTCCACAAGAGCAGCCAGTACTCTTAACCACAGGCCCAACAACACAATCCTAAACAGCAAGAAATGTACAGCCCTGTGTTTAGTTTTGTCCATTATAGTGGGAGAAGATTCTGTTTTGAATGGGAGGTTTTCTCCAGGAGATGACTCCAGTGGGAGTTACCAAACTCCCTGATGTGTCCTTCAGCCACAGTCACCAACAGAGGCCAGGCTGTCTTCCGGACTTCAGATAGAGCGGTGAGCTTTCCACAAAGCTCTGATTCCTTGCCACCTAGTTGGGGGTCCTGTAATCCAGTCCCAGGCCTAGGAGGAAGTCACATGACCCTGTGAACAGTAATAGTGTCTTTAGTTTAACCAGCCATCCCCTAAGCATGACAGCATTGGGCCTGCAGTTGGGTGGGGGGCGGGCTGAGGCATCTATTCCAGTTCAGAGAGGCTGTGTTGGCTTCCAGCATCCTGTGTTTCCTGGTCATCTTGTAGAGATGAGGCAGGTCTGAAGGGCTGCGCACCTATTCTTCGGGGACCAGAGGAGTCTGGGTTTCGGGCACTCAAAGCAGAATGGTTCTTTTGTTCTGTAGGCTACAGGTGACTAGTTTTGGTGTGAGGCGGGGCGGGTTATGCAGCGTGCCTGTCCTGAGGTTTCTGGGTTTCTGCTGGAGAGCCTCCTACAAGTACTCTGGGGGACAAAAACTAGTACTACACACAATGACCTTGTACCATGACCTCATCTGTGTCGTGTCCTTGGCTGAGACCACTTTCCTTCGGCTTCGTATTGGCTGAGGCACCTTGCAGGAGGCTCCCACCAGCCTGACACACGCACGACAGCCTGTCATCTTAGATGCTAGGCACTACTTTTTCTACGTCCTTTTCGTTGCACTATTGCAGTAGAAACTCTGAGGATCTCATGGGTTGGGTTCTAAAGCCAGTGAACCTATAAGATGTGCTTGAGCCTGAGGCCCGCACCTCTCCAACCCCCACGCACACAAACTGCTGCTCAGCCTAACCTCCTTGTCTCTTTCCCTCCACTAAAGGGTGAGCCTGTCGGCCACAGACTGCTACATAGTGCATGAGATCTACAGTGGCGAGAACGCCCAGGACCAGTTTGAGTATGAGCTGGAGCAGGCGCTCGAAGCCCAGTATCAGTACATTGTGATCGAGCCCACCCGCATCGGAGATGAGACAGCGCGCTGGATCACCGTGGGCAACTGCCTGCACAAGACGGCGGTGCTGGCGGGCACTGCCTGCCTCTTCACCCCACTGGCACTGCCTCTGGATTACTCCCACTACATCTCCCTACCTGCCGGCGTGCTGAGCCTGGCCTGCTGTACCCTCTATGGAATCTCCTGGCAGTTTGACCCTTGCTGCAAGTACCAGGTGGAGTACGATGCCTATAAACTGTCCCGCCTGCCTCTGCACACGCTCACCTCCTCCACACCAGTGGTGCTGGTCCGGAAGGACGACCTGCACAGAAAGAGACTCCACAACACAATAGCACTGGCCGCCCTGGTGTACTGTGTAAAGAAGGTTTATGAGCTCTACGCCGTATGACTGCAGGAGCGTGGGACACGGAGCAGAACCACATGGCCCACAGGACAGAGGACTCGGATCGCTACAGCAACACTTTGGGCAGCGCCTGGGATGGTGTTTGGTTAATACTTGTTATTTTTAAAAAATAACAGATCATGGGTATACCAGGGGTTTATTCAGCTCATTACACTTAGACATCTATTTCCATAACCCAGGAGTGGATCCCAGGCTGTGGAAGTCTGGCTGAGCAGTGGAATGTGGATGGAAGCCGGTGCTGCTTCCTGAGGGGGTGAGAACATGCTGGGGTGGGAGGGTGTCTTTAAGTATATTTGTTTAACTATACCATTCAGAAGCCAACCAGAAACAATTGACCATTAAAATTATGAGAATTTCAACTCCTGCTGTCCTCTCTCTGTGTGTGCCTGCAGCTACTGCTGCATGTGGGGCATGCAGGTGCTTCAGACACACCCTCCTCCTCGGTGCAATCACTGCTTTCAGCAAGGACAAGCCTAGATCTGACATCCGGCACAGAAAGATCCGTACATCATGGCAGGACTAGGTGCCATGGCATACGGCCATCTAGTGAGTCTAACCCTGTCATGTTCCAGGGCCAACGCTGCTGGTGTACTGTTCAGGATATGGTGGGATAAGATGACCTGGAGGCCACAGGGTCTCCTTTTTGTTTACTTAGGGACCTTGGGCTCAGAAGCCTTCCTGCAAAGACTGATTTAAAAAAAAAATCACAGGGCTGGAGAGATGGCCTAGCGGTTAAGAGCGCCGACCGCTCTTGGAGAGGACCCAGGTTCGATCCCCAGCATCCACATGGCGGCTGAGAACCGTCTGAAGCTCCAGTTCCAGGAGAATTCCAGTTCCAGGGGAATCCGAGACCCTCTTCTGACCTCCGCGGCGTTGCACGACACGGGTGCACAGACTTGCATGCAGACAGTACATTCATACACATACAGAAATAAAATTAATTAAAAAAAAAAATCACAGAAACGAACTACATTGCTGTTCCTGATGTAGACTGAACTCAACAGCCCAGGCTACAGGAAGTGCTCCTGCCTGCAGTAGTGAGTCTTGTGCTTCTTTTCTAAGACTTTGAGTAAATGAGAAAAAGTCCCCTCCCCAAAGGCTGGGGCATAGTCCCCAGTCGCCCCCGGAGACAGACTTGGCACTTCTGTAGGGTGTTCTCTTAAGACACAGCCCTAGCTGACTTCTTCAGATCTGGTGCCAAACATCAGGAAAGGGTGCCTAACCTGGTTGCAAGGGAAGAGGGGCCTCAGGGAATTCCAAGGGGCAGTTGGCATTTTTAGTAGGAAAGATCTAGTTTTTGGAAGTGTTTTTTGGTCTTTTCAAGACAGGGTCTCCCTGTAGCCCCAGCTGTCCTAGAACTCACTCTGTAGACCAGGCTGGCCTTGAACTCACAAAGATTCGCCTGCCTCTGCCTTCCAAGTGCTAGGATTAAAGGTGTACACCACCACACCGGGCTGGAAGATTTTTTTTTTTTTAATTTATTTTTGTATGTGTATGAATGTACTGTCTGCATGTAGGTTTGTGCACCCATGTTGTGCAATGCCGCAGAGGTCAGAAGAGGGTGTTGTATTCCCCTGGAACTGGAGTTAAAGACGGTTCTTAGCCACCATGTGGGTGCTGGGGATCGAACCCAGGCCCTCTGCAAGAGCAGTCAGCGCTCTTAACCACTAGGCCATCTCTCCAGCCCCTGGAAGATTTTTTTTTAAAGGACCACAAAATGTTTAAGAAATTTTGACTTAATTCCAAGTACTGTAGAAAATACTAATGGGCCAGTTTGAGTGCTAAGTGGCAAGGTAGTGTTGTGGAGGTCAGGTGATGGCAAAGGGTGACTGCCATAGCCATAGCTATAGCCATAGCCATAGCAGTCCTCAGTGAATAGGCCTCTGCTGGGTGAGTTGAAATCTGGTACCCATAGGAGGCTGAGCCTCAGGGGACTGAAGGCTAGCTCTGACACCACTTGACAGACAGCATGGGAGGGGTTGTTTTGTTTTTTTGAGACAGGGTCTCCCTATAGCCTAGAACTCTATGTAGACCATGTTGGCCTTGAACTCACAGATCCACCTGCCTCTGCCTCCTGAGTGCTAGGATTAAAGGCGTCCGCCACCACGCCTGGCTTAAAAATGGTTCTTAGCCACCAAGTGGGTGCTGGGAATCGGACCTGGGTCCTCTGCAAGAGCAGTGTGTGCTCTTAATGGCTGACCCATCTCTCCAGCCCCGTTGAAGGATTTTTGTAACAAGCAGATACCTGGTCTGGCCATCTTTCTGCACATCAGACTGCATGGGGGAGGTGACTGGGCCAGGGACCTCATTTTAGCTGAGCAGATGCCCTTGCCCAAAATAGAAACCAGGTGCAAGAAGGTCCTTCCTATTTATTTCCCAAGCTGCACCCAACAGAGTGACTGTTGAGTTGACTAACCCAGATTCAGAAATGCCATCCTGGCAGTCTAGCTCCTGGCCAAGGAGAGCCCTGGACAGCGGGGCAGGGGTGGGTGTACCTGGGCTGGGTTGTGGGAGGAAAGCTCATGGGCCACTGGTGATGACAGGACCATGCTTGGCATGGCAGTTTTCTCCTGTCAGAAAGAGACTACCTGGGCCTCCCTGTCAAAAGGCAACCTGAGGGAGTCCTGGCCACTTCACAGCATGGAAGTGATCCAGCAAGTAAGTCTTTTGCTCCCCTGCTCCACTAATGTGGACTGAATTCAACTCACAGCCCAGGCTGTGGGAAGTGTTCCTGCCGGGAGTAGTGAGTCTTGTGCTTCTTTTCTACGGCTCTGAGTAAGTGGGAAATGATCCCCTCCACAAAGGCTCTGTAAAGGAGCAAAGAGCCCTGTAAAGGGCCAGTTAACAGGAACATGGACTGTTAGGTCAGGGGATTTCCTTCCCTTTGTGTCTAAGTCTGCTTATACATCTGGCTCAGCAGCTACATCTTGGTAGGGCCTTGAGCCCTTGGGGTACAAGTTCACCCTGCCTCTTGGCCTGCTGAATAAAGATGAAAAGGAAAAAAAAACTTAGAGGACAAAAATCATACAGCAACAGCACCTCTACCCTAGCTGGCAACTGTTGCATTAGACACTGAGTTGGAAACTCCAAGAACAAAGTGAAGTTTGCTTGGAGACCATGAGCTGAAGGCTTGCCTGGCCTGCTGTTCGCAGCCCTGGCTGCCCTGACCTCGCTGTGCAGAGAGACCAGGCTGGCCTCACAATAAGATTGGGGGGGGGGGGTTGTGTGTGTGTGTGTGTGTGTTTGGAAACAGGGTCTCCCTGTAGACCACCCTGGCCTTGAACTCAGAGATCCACCTGCTTCTGCCTCCTGAGTGCTAGAATTAAAGGCTTATGGCACCACGCCCAGCTGCCATGTGGGTGCTGGGAATTGAACCTGGGTCTTCTGCAAGAGCAGTCGGTGCTCTTAACCACTGAGCCATCTCTCCAGCCCAGAAACAAGTTTTTTAAGTGTTAAGAAACCACCATTGTTTTTGTTTTTGTCTTTTTGAGAGAGGGTCTCCCTATAGTCCCAGCTGGCCTAGAATTCACTATGTAGACCAGGGTGGCCTTGAACTCACAGAGATCCGCTTGCTTCTGCCTCCATCACGCCTAGATTAAAGACAGCTCCTAGCCACCATGTGGGTGCTGGGAATCGAACCCAGGTCCTGTGCAAGAGCAGTTGGTGCTCTTAACTGTGGAGCCATGTCTTCAGCCCCAAAACCATTGGTTTCGAGGCATGCCTAGAGTGTCCAGGTATACGCTATGCTGTTGTCTATTTTATTTTAGTGGAAAGGATAGGAACTGGACATGGTCTTTCTCAAAGTGCCAGCCAACAAGTGTCAGAGAAAAGGTGTTCTTGTTTCCATATAGGAGACAGTGTGCTTGCTATTGTTCACCAAGAACCTGCTAGGTGCTCTGTAGTTTTATGCCACATGGAATTAGGCCACAGCCCCAGTATGGTTGTTGCTGAGAACCAGTTCTTCCCTGGCATCAAGATCTACTGTGAATGCTAAGAAGCCCCTTCTCCCTGTCAGGAGGGTAAATAGTTATCTGTGGACAGATGAGAAGCCACCCTTGATGTCTGTATCCATATCTCACCCACAGTTCTTGGGCCATCCAGGATGAGGTGTGAGCTGAGGTGGGTCACCAGGTCTTATGTCACCTACTTACCTGCCCTCTCCTCCAAGGGAACTTGAAAGCTTCCAACGTTCTGGCTCTACGCTATCTGTGGCCATTTTTTTTTTTTGGGGGGGGGTGTCTTTTCGAGACGGGTCTCCCTGTAGCCCCAGCTGTCCTAGAACTCACTCTGTAGACCAGGCTGGCCTTGAACTCACAAAGATTCGCCTGCCTCTGCCTCCCAAGAGCTAGGATTAAAGGCGTGCGCCACCATGCCCGGCCATCTGTGGCCATTTTTAATCACCCATCAGGATCAAATGGTTAGGATCAAAGTTCAACAATAAGACCAGAGAAGCAAATAAAGAGAGAGAAATAGGAAGGGAAGAAGTTACAATCTCCTTATGTGTAGATGATAGGGTATGAGACTAAAGACTCTACCAGAAAGTTCCTAACACCCATAAACGTTTGCTCAGCACAGTGACAAGACAGAAAGTTAACATGAACCAAGGAAGCAAAGACCTGTACATTGAAAACACTCAAAAGAAATGGAAGACACAAGAAGATGCAAAGACTTCCCATGCTTATAGACTGGAAGAACCAATACTGTGAAAACGATCTCAGGTCTAGCTAGGCCTTAGCCTGGAGATGCAGCTCAGTTCATACATCAAACCCTAAGCCAGATGGATCTCCTCCCTTCTATAAACTGGATGTAGTGGCACAGGCATGACTTGAGAGATCAAAACGGGAAGAAGTTTAGGGTCATCCTTGGATGAGTTTGAGGCCAGACTGAAACTGTGAAGAAGGGAGGAGTAAGAACTGAAGGAAGTGGCCTGCCATACCAAAACCAACACAGATTAATGCAATTGCATTAAAATTCCAATGCTATTCTTAAAAAAAAAAATAGAGAAAACAACCTTAAAATTCAATTGGAAGCACAACCCCAGATAACCAAAGCAATCCTAAGGGAAAAAAAAAATCACACCCGAGGTCACCACCATAAATAATTTCAAGTTCTATTGTACTAAGGACATCGGACATATACATGACAAGAATGAAACTGGATCTTTATCTCACCCTGCACAAAAATCAGCTCCTAAAAGATCAAAGACTCATATAAGATGTGAGAACATAGGAAAATGTCAGGAAGACACTTCCACATATAGACGCAGACACTGACTCTGAACAGGACCTCTGTTGTCAGGAAGTAAGGCCAACATCTGACAAACAGGACCTCATGAAATTAAAAAGCTTTCATGCAAAAGAAGTAGTTAACCTTAGTGAAGAGACAGCCCACAGAACCAGAGGAAATCTTAGCCAGCTATACATCTGAAAGAGGGTTAACATCTAGAATATACAAAGAACTAAAAAACAAGAGCTCAGTTAATAAAGTGGGATCATGAACAAATATAAATTGCAAAAAATATGAGTTGTAAAAAAAAGAAAGTCGGGTGTGGTGGCGCACACCTTTAATCCTAGCACTTGGGAGGCAGAAGCAGGCGGATCTTTGTGAGTTCAAGGCCAACCTGGTCTACAGAGCGAGTTCCAGGACAGCTGGGGCTACAGGGAGACCCTGTCTCAAAAAGACCAAAAAAAAAAAAAAAAGAAGGAAAGAAAAATTTACAAAGCAGTTCGACAGCTTTGTACAGGGTTACTTCAATTTGAGGAAACCTTAAATGGACCTCCTCTGGCTTCGGCCTTCAGTTCCAGTAACAGGAACATTTTTAAACTTGAGAAACAAAACTGACCCACTCAACAAACCTTTCATGGCTTTTTAGTAAGTCAAAGATGAATACACATGTTCTTTCTAGCTTCACCTTACTTAGTCATGTCCATCCCCCACCACTAAGGAATTCCTCTCACCAGGACACGGGGCCAGTCAGTGTCTGAGGGCTGCTCTTGAACAGATTCATCTCTCAGAATGCTGCCTGGTGCCCACAGGAGTACTGTGAAAGGCAACAGGACCATGGGGCTCCTTCCTGGTGCTAGAGCTGGCATTACTGAGGATGTGTCAACTAACCCGTCACATACTTACCCATCTTCTGTATACAGTGAACTGCTGCAGGGCCTGGGAATACCCTAAGACAACAGCCTTCTCCTTCCGGACCAGAGGTCCTCTCTCTTCCATAAGAACTAGGTCCGTGGTCTTAGGGAAGTCAAATGTAAGAACAAATGTGGGGCCAGGGCTATTATGGCAGCTAATGTCATAACTTAACACCACTTCTAGAAGGCAGCAGGTCTAGGGTTCAAAGGGCGTGTTCTTCTAATGAGGGGTCTGACCCATGCTGTTCCAAATATTTATTCCGTATCTTTGAGGCCCAGACCAGCTCCATATTCCTTAGGGCTTACCCTCGCCCCTGTGGACAGCCTGTTGCTGGTTTGGTCTCGGTTCTCTACAGCAGAAGTTCCTTCCCACTGTGAGGTGGGAGACAGGGCTCACCACCAGGTCTGAGCTAATGCAAAGTTTCTCATGGAGCAATCCCAGCCTGGTGAGGCTAACCGGAGCTACCAGCTGTGACCACATCAGGAGTTCTTGGATTTCCTCTCCTTTCTGGCCCTGGAGGCCATGATGCTGAAGAAGAGCCCAGGAGCCAGAGCTCGGAGGCGAGTGGCCATGGACGGAAGGAAGTCAGCCAGGATCACATCTTTCTTCTTCCCCCTCACGGCAGCAAGGACATCCTGGGCCACCTCAGCGGGGCTTCGGCCCTGGGCTGTGTTCTTGTCCATAGCTACAGCAAACAAAAAGAACACCAGGATGAACCAGGAGCCAAGAGCCCAGCTTCCCAGAGTCCCACCAGACAGCTCTCCCCCAAGTGGACAATTCTACACCGAGGAGGAAGAAGCAAGACAGATGGGAATGCGTTAGTGTTTGGAGCCAAAGTGAGTCGCACAGGCTGGTGGTCTGTGGCAGACATCAAAGGCCGGCGCAGGGTCCCAGATGGGTCCCATACCATGTCCGAAAACGAGCTGCTTTTCCTTATTTTTATTTATTATTGTGTCTGCATGTATGGATGCATGTGAATACGTGTACACAAGCACACATGCCATGGAACACATGTGGAAAGTACAAGTTGGTTCTTGGGGCTGGAGAGATGGCCTAGCAGTCAAGAGCGCTGACTGCTCTTGCAGAGGACCCGGGTTTGATCCCCAGCACCCACATGGAGGCTGAGAACCATCTTTAACTCCAGTTCCAGGGGAATCCGATGCTCTCTTCTGACCTCCGTGGCATTGCATGACATGGGTGCACAAACCTGCATGCAGACAGTACACTCATACAAATAAATAAATAAACAAACAAATAAAAGAAGTTAGTTCTCTCCTTCCAACATATGGATCCTGGGACTGAATTCAGGTTGTCGAGCTGGGTGCCAAGTGCCTCTTCCTGCTGAGCTTCTCCTTCTCCTCCTTGAGGCATCTGGGCAGCAATCTGTGACGAGGGCTTGGTATACCATGTGTTCTGTCTGACTGGTTCAGCTCCAGGGCTTTAGAGAGAGATGGCAAAGACCCTGTGACACCATGTGCTGCCCTGTGCACTGAGTCAGGAGTTAGCAGACATCAGCTCCTGAGGGCAGCAGTAGTAGTGGATGCAGTGGTTAGGGGAGTGCAGGGTAACAGCATCTGAAGTTCCTTCTTTGCTAGTGGCTCAACCATCTTGCCAGCAAAGTAGAACAAGTTGGCAGGCATAAGAGAGAGGCTACTAGCACATGCCCCCAGAACCTGAGCTCCACAGCAGTGTCTGTCCTCACTCTGGGTTGAAGCTGACTTTCCTGGGACCAACGGCTGTCCTCCATTCTGGCTCCTGCCACTGCAGCTTTCTATGGGGACACTGCTATGGCAAAGCAGCCACCCGAGACAGGGCACCCGAGAAGACATCCCAGGAAGCAGGGCTTGGTGGGCAGTCTGCTGGACACATAGACAGCAAGCCTATTCTGACCCCAGGAAGACAAGGCTTGCTCTACTAGCTGAGCCTGGTCCATGATAAAAGTCCACTGCTTTTTGCCTGGGCTGCATGTGCGTGCTGGGCCAGGCTGCTCAGCCAGGAGCAGTGCCTGCAGGTCAACTCCACACTGCTTCTACTGAAGCAGGATGGAGATTCCGACACTGCTGCACCCACCCAACCTAATCCAAAGACTGGTCCTGAAATCAGGCATCTCTCCAACACCCTGGGTAGGAGCCAGTCCGGGACAGCACTGCCTTCTTCCCTCCTCCCCTTCCAACCCCCATGAGCAATAAAGTTAATTTACTTAGTCCTAATTGTCATAATGTCCTTTGGGCCTTGGGATCTGATAAGGAGTTAGTGGGAAGTTTGGTGGCATTTGGTCGAGGGATTCTCTGTCCCATAGTCCTCTGCCTCTGACAGTCCTATTCTGACTGCCGCAATGGAAAGGCTAAGGATGGGTGGGTCCGGTGGGGAAGTGATGCGAACACAGCAGCTCATATCTTCAGCCAACACCTCGGTAAGAGCAGCAAGTTACACTGGGACTAATCATAGCCTTCATGTGGAAGGAGACACAGCAGGCCTTACCTCCATATTTGGAGCCATCAGCAGTGATGGCATTTACAGAGAGGTTGGTGTGGATGTAGCCAGGGCTGATCACAGTCACCTCAATCTCATCCTGATTCATCTCGGCACGCAGACAGTCAAAGAATGCCTGGGTCGCATGCTTGGAAGCTGCATCTGCAGAGTGGACAGAGGCAGTGAGTGTGCTGGGGTGGGCTGAGCACTTAAAATCACATTCTAAGCCAGGCTGGTGGCACAAGCCTTTAATCCCAACACTCAGGAGGCAGAGGCAGGTAGATCTTTGTGAGTTCAAGGCCAGCCTCATCTACAGAGTGAGTTATAGGACAGCTGGAACTGCAGGGAGACCCTGTCTCAAAAAGAACAAAAAAAAAAAAAATCACATTATAGCCAGGCATATGTTTATAGTGGCACATATGTTTAATCCCAGCACTTGGGAGGCAGAGACAGGCAGATCTCTGAGTTCAAGGCCAGCCTGGTCTACATAGTGAGTTCTAGGACAGCTGTAGCTATAGAGAGACCCTGTTTCAAAAAGAAAAAAAAAACGTTATACTAATGCCCACTTCCTGATTCTGACAACTGCACTGTGTGTCCTTGTTCTTGGGAAATAACAGGGATAAAGCTGCCTTCAGCTTCCTCGAATGTTCAAGAATGGCTGTGTCTAGTCCTCCTAGAAGGGCCCCTTGATAACAGACTGGACCCTATGAGGCCTTTGCAAATTGTTTCCAGGCTTCATCTCTCTCTGCTGAACATGGTCCAAGGGAGCCTTCTGCATGCAGGGCTGTGCAAACTCGGGCATGCTTCATGCTCTTCTGAGTGCTTCCACATGGAAGAACCTGAGTGATGTTTGAATGAAAAATGTCCCTCAGAGTCTCAGACATCTGAACACTTGGCGTATGATTCGCAGTTGGTGGCGCTGTTGGGGAAGGTCATTGAATCTGTAGGAGGTGCAGGCTTGCTGGAGAAAGCACATCACCAGGGGAGGGCTCTGAAAGTTCATACCTTGCCCCACTTCCGGTTAGCTCTCTGCTTCCTCCAGTACTTGAAGCTGAACTTTCTACTCCAGGTGCTTCGTACCATGCCCCCTCTCCCCACAATGGACTCTCCCTCTGGAATCATAAGCTGAAATCAACTCTTCCTTCTGTAAGTCGCATGGGTCATGGTGTTTTATCACTGCAACAAAAGCAACTAACACACTGAGCCTGTACTATGTGTGACGAACAGAGCCTCTATTCCCTGGCCGCAGCTTCCAAATCTGGTATCAGGTATCCCAAGGGTTATGGAAACCTGGCATGAGGCTCTTGAGAAATAAACTAGTTTCCTCTGGTCCAGAGTTCCAAATGTTTTAATCTTTGTAAAAGGGAGCACCCATTGGTAGGTCCAGCATCACAGCAATTAGAAGGTAGCAGGGTCTTGTGAATGAGCAGCCAGGGACGGTAGAGAGAACTCCTCCCAACATCTAGGATTCTAGGAGGTGACCAAGGACTGGAGAGAGTGGCCACCTGCTAACAGATGGGTCACCCCAGACCTCTCAGGCTGTGGGTTCTCATCGAGGCTGAGTTGATCAAGTCCACAATGCTGCCAGTGACAGGTGGCCCCTCCCTGGGCACACACAGTGCTACGTGCCAACACAGATCCTCTCAGGCGGACTTCTCAGAAGCCCACCACTCTGTTGGCATGAAGGCTTCTCAACCCTGGGTTAACTCCACTTCCCCAGGAAGCTAGCCAGGTTGAATCTGGTTATGCAGTATCTGGACTGACATGCAGACCTATTGCAGTCAGTGAGCGATTAGGAGAACAAGCTACTGGAGCTAAGTCCAGGAAAAATGTGGAGACAATTCAGGACAAACTCTGCAAACCTTCACCCAGTTTACCCATTATTAACATTATACCTCCATTGTTTAATCATTACTGATTACGGTTTTTTTCTGAAGAGCCAACTGAGCTACTAGGATTAAAATGAAGATAGGCAAACAGAAATAACCATAGAAACTAATGGATGTGACATTTTAAATTTACCAAAGATAGGCTGGAGAGATGGCTCAGCAGTTGCAAGTACAGACTGCTCTTGCAAAGGACAAGAGTTCAGTTCCCAGCACCACAAGGACTGACTCACAACCTATATTCCAGTTCCAGGGGATCCAACAACCTCTTCTGGACTTTGTGGACACTGCACTCATTATACACACATACACACACACACACACACACACAAAATAATAATAGTAATAATACATCTCTTTTTTTTTTTTTTTTTTTTTTGTCTTTTCGAGACAGGGTCTCCTTGTAGCCCCAACTGTCCTGGAATTCGCTCTGTAGACCAGGCTGGCCTTGAACTCACAAAGATCCACCTGCCTCTGCCTCCCAAATGCTAGGATTAAAGGCATGCACCACCACACCCGGCGTAACAATACATCTTTAAATTTAAAAAGGTCATCTCATTACATCTCTGGACCAGCCCTGGGTATGATGACTGTTGAGTATCACTGATAAGTAAGGAAACCAAAGGTCAGAGTGAAGTGACTGGTCCAAGGACATACAACTAGAGCCAAAGACAGAGCTGGGATTCAGCCTTAAGGGAAGAATATGCCTGTTTGATGGCTGGCTGCCCTTTATTGAATCCAGTGTCATCACTGCCCTTTCCAAAGACTGAGACAACTCAGTCCCACTCTCTCTGACAAGTATGGAGCTGGCTGGATTGTGCCAGGTCTTGGAGGTGGGTGAGAGCCAAGGCTGCACCCTACTCAGTGCTCCCTTTCAGAGAATGAAGCAAAGAACAGGATGACTAAGGAGCCTCTGGAATCACCTTTAAAATCTGCTTTTAAAAGCCCCCATTCTTATCAGAAGCTGCATTCCAGGTGATTGCCTGTAGGGAGGACAGGGAGATGAAATGACATATGAGATTGGCTTGGCCATTCCCTGCATGAACACGAGAACTAGAAGTCAAGTGGGGGCTTTTAATGCTTTGGTCCTAAGGTTTAAGAGATGTCTCAGAGGTCAAGAACTAACATATTCTGTCTCTCTCTCTCTCTGCCTGCCATGCTGCTCTGTTCCACCACGTCTGCGGTGGCCCTTAGAAGTAAATCTGGGGGCTGGGGGTGTGAGGCCCTTTTTATAACCTAATATTATGGTGCTGTGGACTTGGTCAGGGCTCGAGATGTTTTTTTATCAGGTGGAGTGCTCGCTGGCTCGAGATGTTTTTGAGCTGGCAGAGCGCTCGCCAGCTCTCACCCTGAAAAGGACCTCCTAACTTTTTTTGGGACCCCTGGAACTGACTTGCCTTGCTGCAGTGTACTTCTCTGGACAACCAGCGTCCACATTTCACGATGAGGTACCACTCTTCTCTCCTGCTCCCCTCCTTTCCTCTCCCTCCTCCCAGTCCTCATTGTTTTGGATTCACTGAGGCTCGCAGACTGCCTCAAACTGGGTTCCTGATCCTGCCATGCTCGTACCCCCAACTCCATTTTGAATCCACAGGCTCGCAGACTGCCTCAAACTAGGTTCCTGTGCGCAGGCGGTACAACTTCTGCTCTCCTAAACTCTCCTGGTTTCTCTCTCGCGCCTCTGCCTCTGCCTCTGGTTTCTCTCTCGCGCCCCTGCCCCTGCCCCTGCCCCTGCCCCTGCCTCTGCCTTCTCTCTGATTCTTCCTTCTTTTTAGCCTCCCGTTCCACTTCCCTGTTTTGGACCCCTGAGAGCCAGTGTATTAGGGATCCCCCGATTTTTCCATCCGGACTGCTGTCCACTGGGACTCTGGGGACAGGATCCGGACCCGTTTTCCTGGTCTCCCCTGTGATTTTTGGGAAGCTGATCTTCACAGGCTTGCAGACCCCATGGGGGGGGGGCACCAATTGGTCTTGTGGACCTGGAGTCTCTGGCCAGCACCCCTGACACTAGGGCGGACGTAAGTCCTCAGACATGTTTTGAGTCTAAAAAATCCTTCCTTCCTACAGATCTCTGATTCTCCCCCTTCATTTGTAGCCTCCCGTTAGAGGACGCAGTTCCTCCACTCCATTCATCTTTCTTTGGAGGCTAAAAAACTTTACTTTCTTCCTACAGCTCTCTCTTCTCCTCTCCCCAGCCTGCCACGCAGCTGCCCTGCCATGCGATTTACACCCACCATGCACCACCATGCCCTGCCGCCACTTTTCAAACAGAAACAGGAGCGGCGGCCACGCCCATTCCTCAGCCACCAACTTGAGGCTGCCCCATTTCCGCTGAGCCACAACCACTCTGTCTAGACCACATGGCAGGAAGCCTGAATGTACATCGGCCCTTATAACAATAAATGCCATGTTCTAAGTCTTTTCCATTTCCGTGTTTTTTTCTTTATAAACCCCATTTTATTCAGAAATCCATTTTTTTTTTTTTTTGTCTGCTTCTGGATACAAGCCTCTGTATCTGAGATTAAGATGTGTTGACCACACCCTGCCCCACCTGCATCCAGCTTTTGACTCAGGCAGTAACCTTTCACTTTGCTGGGACCTTTTGATTTTTCCATTAACAATAAATTTATTCTCATTTCTCAATTTAGTAGGTAATATACGCAAGCCACCAGATTTTCCTGCCTGCCCCATCTGCCATCCTGTACAGGCATACACACACAGCCTGTGCTGCAAAGCACAGTATGGGCATATAGGCTGTTTCCACCTAAGTAGATGTCTTAAACTCTAAATGATTCTGTGTAAATGTTACAATTGCAATTAATGGTTCCACAGCCTTGGATGACAATGGACAACTTTACACTAAAAATGGATTTTCCCATTGTTCAGAGTTAATGGCCAAATTTTTTTTCCCAAGGTATTACAACTAAAAAAAAAATTTTTTTCATTACCTAATTGTATGACATACTGAGTAACATCAATGTTATCTACAAACAACTGTGTCATTATATTGTAGAATCCCTTAAAAATAAAAAAAATAAATTAAAAAAAATTTTCTTTTCAAGTTTTTCTTTTCTTATTTCCAGATGTCTGAAGACCTGATTTTTGACCCTTACAGGTTCACTAACAGATGTTTTCTTTTTCTCCTATGCTGTGCCACCGTCCTTCTGACCAGAGACCATTTTAAAAATCCCTGGATTCATTCCTACTCTGGTACTTGGACAGTGGCACATGGCTTCCCCTGCAATCTCTTCCCTTCAATGAAACAACCTAAGTACCTTTGATATTGTCAGTTCTTTAATTATTGTATATATAATTCTGTTTTCCATCACTTGTTAAAGTATTTCAATAAGTTCATAGTTTTAGAACCAAAGGTGCAAGACATCATCTCAGCCTTGGCAGTACAACTAATTAGACCATCCATGTTTTAAATAATATTTCTTTTTTTTGGTCTTTTTGAGATAGGGTCTCCCTGTAGCCTCAGCTGTCCTGGAACTCACTCTGTAGACCAGGCTGGCCTTGAACTCACAAAGATCCGCCTGCCTCTGCCTCCCAAGTGCTAGGATTAAAGGCGTGCGCCACCACGCCCAGCTTAAATAATATTTCTAAAGGTGTTTTTTCCAATGCATGTGACTGTTCAGTACAACCACTAGGATAAAATCTTTTGAAGGAATGTGTGGATAAATGTGTGCATGTGTATGATATGGTTAAACAGTTACATATTAAAATCTATGTATGATTGCAATGCATGTGCCTATGCTCAGGACAACCTTTATAAAGTGTCATCGCCAAATTTATTTATTAGAACCTTATTTATGAGTGTATGCATGAAGTACTGTCACTTTTTTTTTAAATGTGTATGAATGTACTGCCTGCATGTAGGTTTGTGCACCCATGTCATGCAATGCCGCAGAGGTCAGAAGACGGTGTCGGATTCCCCTGGAACTGGAGTTAAAGACGGTTCTCAGCCACCATGTGGGTGCTGGGAATTGAACCTGGGTCCTCTGCAAGAGCAGTCGGCACTCTTAACCGCTGAGCCATCTCTCCAGCCCCAAGTACTGTCCACTTTTAAGAATTCTGTAATTAATTATGGCATATACAAGGAATTGTGTTCCACCTACCAGGTACTATATACCTTGTTACAGCCTCAAGTGAAACAGACATATATAAATATTGAGTTACCCATACATACTAAAACTATTTTGGTTTTTTTTTTTTTTGGTCCTTTTGAGACAGGGTCTCCCTGTATCCCCAGCTGTCTTGGAACTCACTATGTAGACCAGGCTGGCCTTGAACTCACAAAGATCCGCCTGTTTCTGCCTCCCTGAGTGCTAGGATTAAAGGTGTGCATCACCTATATATTTGTTTTTTTTTTTAATTGTATTTATTCATTTATTTTTAACAAATCTAGACCCGTGTTCCCGCTCATTCCCCCACCCCGTCAGAGCTCGTGCATTCTGCCAAACATGCTTTCCATCTCTTAGTCTTTCTCAATATTTTCCATGGGGACGTTGACTGTTTTGAGCAGAAGTTCACTGTTTCAGTCAGTTCTTTGATGCAGTATTTTCTGTTGTTGTTGTTGTTTCCAAAATGCATTATGTCCAACTGCTTTGTACAGAAGCTCAGGGGGCCCTACACAAGAAATACTTACAACTGGGTAATTGGCACTAGCATCCACAGATGAGGGATACCATTCGTCGTTTGTTTTTCTGGGACTGTGTTACTTCACTCAGCATGATGTCCTCTAGCTCCAGCCATTTTCCTGCAAAGCTCGTGATGTCGTCTTTCTTTACTGCTGCATAGAACTCCATTGTGTAGATGTACCACATTTTCTCTATCCACTCGTCAGTTGAGGGGCATTTAGGTTGGTTCCAGCTCTTTGCTATTGTGAAGAGAGCTGCAATAAACATGGCCGTGCATGTATCTCTGTGGTGGCGTAAGTCTTGAGGGTACATGCCCAGGAGTGGTATGGCTGGGTCGGGTGGCAAGTTCATTCCAAGTCTTCCAAGGGTTCTCCACACTGCTTTCCATAGTGGCTGTACGAGTTTACATTCCCACCAGCAGTGGATGAGTGTTCCCCTTTCCCCACAACCTCTCCAGCACTTGGTATCATTTGTTTTCTTGATCCTAGCCAGTCTTATTGGAGTAAGATGATATCTTAAAGTGGTTTTCATTTGCATTTCCTTAATGATTAGTGATGTTGAGCAGTTCTTGAGGTGTTTCTCAGACATCTCTAATTCCTCGCTTGTGAAGTCTCTGTTCAGTTCTTTGCTCCATCTATTGAGCGGGTCATTTGTTTTCTTTTTTCTTTGTTTTTTGAGTAGTTTATATATTCTGGAAATCAATGCTTTGTCAGATGTATCTGCAGTGAAGGTTTCCTCCCACTCTGTGGGATTTCTCTTCACTTCCTTGATTGTTTCTTTTGATGTACAGAAGCTTTTGAGTTTGATGAGGTCCCATTTGTCAATTGTCGACCTTAATTCTTGTGCAGCTGCTGTCTGATTTAGGAAGTCTTTTCCTACGCCTATGTCTTGTAGTCTGCTGCCAACTTTTTCTTCTATCACCTTCAGAGTTTGGGGTTTCACGTTGAGGTCTTTAATCCATCTGGAGTTGACTTTTGTACAGGGTGAGAGGTAGGGGTTTAATTTCATTCTTCTACAAGTGGTGATCCAGTTTTGCCAACACCACTTGCTGAAGATGCTGTCTTTTCTCCATTGTGGTTTCTTGGCCCCCTTGTCAAATATGAGATGGCTGAAATTGTATGTGCTCAGA
>VZQC01008012.1:195704-214407 GCA_009823505.1 Rhizomys pruinosus
AACGATCAGCAATCAGCTCGCCAAGGCACCCAGTTCCTACCTGTCTTCCCCTCTTCCTGCCGCTGGGCTCAGGAGATCTCAAATCTCAAGAGTCACACAAGCGTGCCTTTAATACCGGCTGGGAGGATAACTCCGCCCCCACAGCTACTAGATCTGTCTTCCCCTCTTCCTGCCGCTGGGCTCAGGAGATCTCAAAAATCACCTATATATTTGTTATACTTTGCACATGTTACTTTTAATATTTTTTTAATTTTATTTATTTTCGTATGTGTATGAGTGTACTGTCTGCATGTAGGTTTGTGCACCCATGTCATGCAATACCACAGAGGTCAGAAGAGGGTCTCGGATTCCCCTGGAACTAGAGTTCTCCTGGAATTGGAGTTACAGACGGTTCTCAGCCGCCATGTGGGTGCTGGGGATCGAACCTGGGTCCTCTGCAAGAGCAGTCGGTGCTCTTAATTGCTAGGCTATCTCTCCAGCCCCTACTTTTAATATTTTTAAAAGAAATTAGGTTTTACTTCTGGTGACCACACGGACAATACGAATGTAACCAATTTGAATGAGCCCTAATATTTCCTGCCTGTTGTTGGTATGTGACAATGCCCCCCCTTCCTTTTCCTTTTCAAAGCTATAATTCAAAATCTGGGGACAAGTGACATGGCCTTCATTTGAGAAGGCAATACCATTCTTGGCCAGATATTACTATATTGTATACAATAGGCTGAACATGAGCCAGCAACACAAGCCAGTAAGTAGCATCCTTTCCTAGCCTATGCTGCAGCCACTACCACCAGACTCCTACCATGAGCTTTTGTTATTAGAATATTTTGCCACAACAATTGAGAATTTATTAACAGTGCTTAAGTCAATGTTCAAGCTTTACTTAGGAGTTATATGGTAATTAAAGTACCTAATTAATTCAAATAATCCTTTTGGAGGTTTAACAACCACACTTAAAGCTCCAATCTAATTTGGCAAGAGAGATTTGAAGGGACGATATTTTGTCCCCTACCCTCTGAGGTCGACTTGGGTCCTAGAATCCTGCATCGGCACCTTTGTACATGTCCTGTGGCAGTGAGTCACCAGTCATCCCAGACCAGGGAGGTCTTGGAAATTCACTTAAAAGGACTTCATCCAGCCAGTGTCCAGTCAAGGGAGGAAAGTCCATACAGAGGAGAAACTCCTCATGCTTCAAAGGGCAGCTCTGGTCAAGCAAGGCCTGACTTTGTCCTCACCTAGATGGAACTGGTGAAGAGAGCCAGGCGCAAGGCCTGAGTGACCCCCTAAGTACCAGAACCTCAACTGACCTTAACACCAAAACAAACTTCATTTATCTGAGCTAACTGTGTGGTTTTAAACACCCCAACAGGAAACGGTAATCTAAAGAAGAGAAAATGAATTAACTTATCACCAGAGAGATGGGTGAGAGACCTACTGTGCCAAGTTAGAAAAATATCTGAGAGATAGATGACAGATTTAATGCACCATGCCAGAAAACACCACCTTTTATATTCTCATGGTTATGGCTCTCATTCTGGAGCCCTGTGTACTAAAGCTGGCCCTCATTCTAGAGCTCTGTGCACTAAAACTTTTTTTCCAGTTCCTCAAACCAGGGTACAAGTCCTCTCTCCCTCTGCAGACCCTAGACAGGGACCCTCCAATTGCTAATTCACCCAGTAGCCCCCTGTTGGTACTGTGAAGTCCCTGCACTGGTATACTCATATAAGACTCAACCAGCTTGTCTTTTCAGTTGCAGAGAAAACATCCACTAAGTACTGGCCACTATCAATTTGGACCAAACCCACCGGGCAGAGCACCCAGAGCAGCCAAAAATGGGAAAATGGATTCTAACCCTCCAGCCTGACGGCTGTTCCCCCAAGAATTCGCCCCCTATCAGCTCTGAAGCAGATACAGAAGAGAGAACAGTGCCCCATTTCCTTATCATAAGCAAAAGGCTGGAATGTTAGATCTGGGCTTCCAGGAATCCCAAGGGGCACACAGGTGCCCACTTCCTCCAGAGGCTGTCAATCTTCTGACCCCTGACCCCTTCCTCTGTACCTGAGGCCCCGCCCCCTGGCTATAAGAGGGTGGGCCCCAGGCGCCATCTCTCTCTCTCTCTCTCTGTCCCACCACGTGTCTGCAGGCGGCCCTTGCTGGTAATCCCACATGGAAGTAAAGCATGTTCCTGGCATGACTTAATCCTCATGTGCCTTTTTATCCAAGGGCTGGGGGTGCGAGGCCCTTTTTATAACCTAATACCACCTTCACAAAGTGGGAAGTATGTGTGGTAATGGCTTTGTGAATTTGATTGTGATAATGTCGCATTGTACACATATTTAAATTATCATGTTATAGCCAGGCGTGGTGGCGCACGCCTTTAATCCTAGCACTCGGGAGGCAGAGGCAGGCGGATCTTTGTGAGTTCAAGGCCAGCCTGGTCTATAGAGTGAGTTCCAGGACAGCTGGGGCTACAGGGAGACCCTGTCTCGAAAAGACCAAAAAGAAAAAAAAATTTTTATCATGTTATATACCTTGGATATATCCAATATTTATCTTTCAATTATACCTCAATAAATTAGAATGAATAAAAGAAGACCAAAGGGGAAAAAAAAAAGAACACTGGCTGCTCTTCCAGAGAACCCACATGGCAGCTAACTGTCCATAACTGTCCAGGGGACCCATGCCTGCTTCTGACCTCTGTGGGCAGTGCACACATGTGGTGCACTTACATATACTTACACATGGCAGATAACTGTCCAGGGGATCCAATGCCTTCTTCTGACCTCTGTGGGCACTGCACACATGTGGTGCACTTACATACACTTACATACAAGTAGGCAAAATACTCATACACATAAATAAAAATATGTATATATATATATATATATAAACATATGTGTATACATACATATATTTTCTTGTTTTTGTTTTTTTGTCTGAGACAGGTCTCCCTTTAGTCTCAGCTAGCCTGGAGCTCACATGTAGACCAGGCTGGCCTTGAACTCACAGAGATCTGCCTGCCTCTGTCTCCTAAGAGCTGGGATTAAAGGCGTGCGCCACCATGCCCAGATGCAAAATATATTTTTGAAATGCCTTAAATATTTCTACTTCTTGGGGTTTATCTTATTTAAGCATCCTGTGAACACCTAGAGATACAATTGTTCAAGAGTATTCTTTTTCTGGGCTGGAGAGATGGCCTAGCGGTTAAGAGTGCCGACCGCTCTTGCAGAGGACCCGGGTTCGATCCCCAGTACCCACATGGCGGCCGAGAACCGTCTGAAACTCCAATTCCAGGAGAACTCCAGTTCCAGGGGAATCTGACACCCTCTTCTGACCTCTGAGGCATTGCACGACACGGGTGCACAGACCTGCATGCAGACAGTACATTCATACACATACAGAAATAAAATTTAAAAAAAAAAAAAAAGTATTCTTTTTCTAAAATAAATATTTTGGGCTGGGTATGGTGGTGCGGGCCTTTAATCCCAGCACTCGGAAGGCAGAGGCAGGCCAAAATAAATAAATAAATAAATAAATAAATAAATAAATAAATAAATAAATAAATATTTTGATATTTTTATTTTATGTGTATGAGTGTGTTGCTTGCAAGTATGTAAGTGCACCCATGTCATGCAGTGCCCTTGGAGCTCAGAAGAAGGATCAGATCCCCTGGCACTGGAATTATGGATGTTGTTAGCTGCCATGTGGGTGCCTAGAATCAAACCTGGGTCCTCAACAAGAGCAATCAGTGCTTTTAACCACTGAGCCATCTCTCCAACCCCTCAAGAGTATTCTGCATCACAGGTTACTGCTGAAGATCAAAGTGTGAGGTGAGGGAAAAATTCCCAGTGTCCATGAAAATAAGTAAGTTAATTATATCACAGCCATTCACTTTACTATTCTATATCTACTTGTAAGAACCTGTGCTTGTCAAGTAGAACGAACAAATCACAATCAGTATTCAAAATGAGATCCCATTCTTGTCTGTTTCATTATATATTAAAAAAATTCAGAGGCATAGGCTCTGAAGTGCTGAAGGTCACAGTCCAGGGTGGCTGCAAGTTCCTCACAATAGCCTTCCAGGCTGGACTGTCTCCATGTGCGAACAAGGACTAAGGGACCCCTGGCCAAGGTCACATAACGAAGGAGTGTGTGCTGCTCAGAGCACATTCTCATGAAGTTCCTTCATGCTCTCAAAAGGGTATTTCTATCGTGTTTAAATCTAGCTAATGAACACATCATTTTTTAAATATTTTATCTATTTTTATTTTACCTGTATGGAGTATTTTGTCTACATGTATGTAAGTGTACCATGTCCTGCAATGCCCGTAGAGGTCAGAAGAGGGTGTCAGATCTCCTGGGATTATGAAGGATTATTAGCTGCCACGTTGGTACCAGGAACGAACTCAGGTACGCTGCAGAACAGCCAGTACTCTTAACTGCTGAACCATCTCTCCAGCCCCAAACACACCATTTTTATAATTAAAAAAAAAAAATGCTTTGGGAAAGGAAGGTGTAAGTACTCACATGCTGACCGGAAAGAAGGAAGGTGTAAGTACTCACATGCTGACGGAAAGAAGGAAGGTGTAAGTACTCACATGCTGACGGAAAGAAGGAAGGTGTAAGTACTCACATGCTGACCGGAAAGAAGGAAGGTATAAGTACTGACATGCTGACCGGAAAGAAGGAAGGTGTAAGTACTCACATGCTGACCGGAAAGAAGGAAGGTGTAAGTACTCACATGCTGACCGGAAAGGAAGGTGTAAGTACTCACATGCTGACCGGAAAGGAAGGTGTAAGTACTCACATGCTGACCAGTAAGGAAGGTGTAAGTACTCACATGCTGACCGGAAGGGAATGCTGATTTTGCCCTGGATGCTGCTGATGGCGACAATGTGGCCTCGCCTCCTCTTGACCATGGAGGGTAGGAGGGCTGAAGGGAGAAGGTGGGGAGTTAGACAGCCTTTCCCAGTGTCCCCAGCGCTGCTGAAGACAACTCCACAGTCTTCCATGGAGAATCACAGGGCAGGAGAGAGACAAGAAAAGACACTGCAACAGCCATCACAGTCCCCTTGTCCTACTGGAAGCCTGACCTCTGAACTGAAGTCTCTCTGCATCAAAACATCTCCCACCTCAGTAGGAGCATGCAGGCAACACAGAGAGGAAACTCAAAGCTGTCCCAGCAAGGCTGTCCCAAATGTGAGAATGCAAAACCAATACACTTGCATGTAAAAGCCTGAAAAAGGCAAAAACCAAACAGCCAAAATGTACTGAGCACACCCACTAGAGAGGGAGCACTGGACAGGAACCCGCATGTCTCACCAAGAAACCAAGTCAGACAAGAGGCATTCTAACAACTAGTGCCCACTTCTCTTTACCCAAGATGGCTACCTTTTGTTAAAGCAACTGGGCCAAAGTAGTTTATCTCCATCACCGTCTTGTCCACATCCACTGTGGTATCACTGATGGCACCACGGTAGCTGACCCCAGCATTATTGATGAGGATGTCCACATAACCAAAGGACTGTAGAATCTTAGCTGCTGCAGTAGCAATGGCCCCAGGATCTGTGAGGTCGAAGGTCACCATGCAGGGTCTGTGTGTCTGTCCCTGGTCAAATACAAAACACCAAATGCACCTTCTAAGTGACAGCCATGTGAGCTATGTGTCCCTACTTTTCAGAGTTCTGGAACTGGCCTCCTGGGCACAAAATGATATAGGCTGTGACAACCCTCTTCCAAAGAGCATCCTATAAAATTTCTGCATATGGTGTTCACATCTGGCTGGAGCAACTTTTCTCCTAAATGGAAGGTGACTGCTGCAGCCCAGAGGATGTGACCATGGGCTCTTTTCACTTTCATCAGTTAGACTCTTAAGTCCCACTGGGGAGGACCACATGCGCTGGTCACATTGCCACAGGAATTACTAGTCATAGCTGCTCCATGCTATCCATCATCAGGCCATTTGGCAGGGATTCATGGACGGGGGTAGCCATCCCAGGTTAAGTTATTTCTGTTCTTGTCCAGGAAGTGTTATTTACATAGTCCCTGTGTGCCTGGCACTGGGATACAGCAGAAAGCAAGCCAGACCTGGTTCCCTGCAACACATAGTCTATAAAGGAGGGCAGATGAAGTCTACAATTAAAGAATGTTGTGAGGTATCAGGTGCTAAAGAAATGGACCCAACATACTTCTGTGCCATTCTGCTCAAGTGCTGGAGAAATGAGTAGCTACGCAATGTAGCTTGGAGGCTTTCCCCACGTTACTAAGACTAATGAGAAAAGAAAATGGCAGAACTGGATGGGGAAGAGATCCACATCTCTAAGGTGGACAGCTATACTGGTAAAAACTCTCCGAAGTGACTTCTGAAATTCAAGTTTACCTGAATGCAACTTCTGAGGGAGTGCTATGCTGGTAAACTATATGGGCCATCAGCGTGGTGTTGGCTAATGCCACCCTTAACCTGGAAGGCAGCTATGGAAACGACAAGCCACATGGTGCACTGTGGGAGGCAGTGTGGGCAGGACCTGCTGCTGATACCTGAGCTGCACTTCCGTACCAGCTGTGCTCTTTTGTATTTCCACATGTTAGTCCTAAGAGTGTCAAGTAAAACTTGAAGGGCTGGATGTGGTGGTGCACACCTTTAATCCCAGCACTCAGAAGGCAGAGCCAGGGGATCTTTGTGAGTTCCAGACCAGCCTGATCTATGTTCTGAGTTCTAGGCCAGCCAGGAAGCCAGGGTTACATAATGACACCCTACCTCAAAAAAAGGGGGGGTTGGCTCAGTGAGTTATTAGGAAAAAAGGATGTGATATGAGAGCGTCCAGAAGGATGATCGAAACACTGTGCGAATATGTGACATTCTCAAGGAATAAACGAAAGCTATTATATTACAAATGATATTATATTACAAATAAACAAACCCAACCTAGTCATAATACCAAGTATTATGAATAAGTTGGGTTTGTTTATTTGTTTTGGTGTTTTTGAGACAGGATCTTCCTTTAGTCCCTTTGTGTGGGGGTGTGAACTGAGAGACGGTTCTCCACACTGCTTGATGCTCGCTGCCTTCCATGGCACCATGTACCACACAGATGCCCTGCAGCTCAGCAGCCCCAAGGTAGGCCACCATGGCCCATGGAAGCCAGACCCTGCAACTCCTTCTACACAGAACCCTCACCTGGGAGGCACAAGAAACAGCAAGTTCTTTGGTGAGCTCTTCAAGGGCTTTCACATTTCGGCCACAGAGCACCAGCTTAGCACCTGCAGCATGAAAGACTCTGGCACATTCTAAAGGAAAAGAAAAGAACCTTGACAGTTGAGACCATTCAGTGCCATTTTTCCTCAATGTGGTTCAGTTCGAAGTTACCGAGTACTGCATAATGCCTGCTCCTCACACACTTGACACATATGTATGCATACCCTGATACTCTGAACTACTGTGCTACTCAAGTTAAGGCCCACTGTAGGGTTCCTGTCCACATGTACAACACACATTCACAAGGCAGAGAAAGGCAAGAAAAGTGGATGTACAGGAATACTATGCTCAGAACTTCCCATACTGTTATTTAAATCCTGAGCAACCCTGTGGGCGCCAGCCTCCTTTCAAGGCTGAAGCAGCCCAGCAAGGCTAAGCACAGTTTCTGACCAGCAAGCAGGGAATCTGTCCCAAAGAATTCAATTAACTTCCACAAGTAGTACTGAATCCCACAGTGCTGTGGTCCCTAGAGGCTATATCCCAGCACCACCTCAGTTCTCCTGAGGCCACTAATGCAACTGGCACAGACATACTGGCACAATTCTTTGCAAAGTCAATGCAGAGAGAATCCAGGGGTCTCCAGGAGTCCTGGACCCAAAGAGCCACCTCTCAAGAAATGCCAAAGAAGTGACATAGCACAAAGCACTTGAGAGGCCACGGCAGGTAATGCCGGCAGAGGGCCTTGCTGGGCTGGAGGGCTCAGGCATCAAATCACATGGGGGAAAGAGGGTGGTGTAGTGGTTTGAATGAGTGTCCTCCATAGGCACTAGGTATTCAGACATTTGTCTCCAGTTGGTGGTGCTGTTTTTGGAGGTCTTGGGGTGTGTGGCTGTGCTGGAGGAAGTGTGTCACTGGGGGCAGGCTTAGTGAGTTTTAACAAGCCTCGTGGTCTACAGTCACCCTCTCTCTGCTTCCTGTGCTCTTGACAAGATGTGACCCTCGGCTTGCTGATCCAGATCCAGCCGCCATGCCCCCCGCCACAATGGACTCTAATTCCCTGGAACTGCCAATTGTAAGCTCAAATAAACTCTTTCTTTTGTAAGTTCCTTGGTCATGGTGCTTTATCACAGCAACAGAAAAGTGACTACTACAGTAATTTGGTACCAGAAGTGGGGTGTTGACTGTGAAGAACCTGACCATGTGGATGTTTGGAAAAATGTGGAAGACTTTGGAACTTTGGGCTAGAAAGGCTGTTGACTACTGTAAGCAGAGCTTAACAGGCCATTTTAGTAGACGCCTGGAAGAAAGCATAGCTGCAAAAGATGTGGTTCCAGGGGAAAATAAAGACTTAGACAGCAACTGGGATATTTTGATAAAGAGTCTGGCAGCAGTTTGCCCACAGCCCAAATGCTTTCTTGATGCTAAGTTGAAAAGCGATGGATCAAGATAGCCTAATGTAGAAATGGTGGTGTGGGTGTATATTGTGCAGATCTACAGTGAAGAAGAGAAGATGGGACAGAAAGAAATGCAGAATGTACAGTTTGGATCTGATAACTGCACTAGGAAGATTAAAGGTGGGGCCAAGGCATGTGAAGGAGAGGCTCCCTTTCATAAAGAGATTGAAGCAATTAAGGAGAGGCCTCAAGATTTACAAGTAAACAAAAGAATCAGTACCTTCAGGGCAAGACCACACCCAGCTAATCCTCCAGCAAGTCCAGGGCAGAGAAAAATGACAAATGTGGTTAAAGTAGGAGAGATTCCATCCTGAACTTGCAGCCAGATTCGGCAATTTCATTCACGTGGTGCTGGCTTTAGAGGCATGAAGTTTGCAAGAGTGAAGGGGTCATCAGTTTTTCCTCCACGGTTTCAGAGAGCTGCCAAGGTCAGGCAGAGTACAGCAGGGGCGACCCTGAATAAAGAAGGCCCTGATGGGCCATTGCATGAAGCTGTGAGTGTGAAGGCTGGTTGGGTTGGCAGTGGAGACCCAAAGAAGACATTCGAGATGCCAGACCTGTGAGATATTTGCCAAGGAGAGCTGCATACGGGGAGTGGTACCAGCCTAAGAAAGAGATGTATGTTGCAAGCAAATCTGGAAGAGCTGAGCCATCTAAGCCCTTTGGAAATCAAGTCCCAGAGGCTGCATGTGGAGCTACTGGACTTGGTGTTTGCCCTCTGGTTTTCGGTCTTGTTTTAGTCCAGTATTTCCTCACTATCCCTCTATTCCTCCCTTTTGGGATGGGAATGTGTATTCGGTTCCACTGTACGTGGGGAGTATATAATTTGTCTTTTGATTTTACAGGAGCTTACAGTTTAAGAGATTGGCCTGAGTCTCAGAAGAGACCTTGGACTGTGGACTTTTGCATGGCATTGAAACTGGTAAAGACTATGGGGACTTTTAAGGTTGGACTAAATGCATTTTGCATTTTATATGGTCAGGAGCCTATGGGGGCCAGGGAGTGGAATGTGGTGGTTTGGATGAGTGTCCCCCACAGGCTCTAGGTATTCAGACATTTGTCTCCAGTTGGTGGCGCTGTTTTTAGAGGTCTTGGGGTGTGTGGCCATGCTGCGGGAAGTGTGTCACTGGGTGCAGGGCTTAGAGAGTTTGGCAAGCCTCATGGTCTACAGTTGCTCTCTCTCTGCTTCCTGTGCTCATTGCGAGATGTGACCCTCGGCCTGCCGCTCCAGCTCCAGCTGCCACGCCTCCCGCCACAATGGACTCTAATTCCCTGGAACCGTCCATCGTAAGCTCAAATAAACTCTTCCTTTTATAAGTTCCTTGGTCTGGTGTTTTATCACAGCAACAGAAAACTGACTAGTACAGGTGGTATCTCCTGCTTGTTTGCTCCCCTCCCCCATGCTCCAAAGAATGGGCTTGATCTAGGTCTTGTGTACAACTCTGGACTTTGTTTACTGGTTCTGTGATTTCAGCTAAGTTACAATCTCTTTGTTTCTCTTTCCTATTCTCTAAGATGTAGATAATACCATCGAATTCCGAGGGGACTGAGGTTGAGTAAGTTAAAGTAGGTAATTACTTCTGAGAGTGCTGGATAGGCAAAGAATCTCTATGAACTATTTTTAATATTTTAATTTTTTTAACTTTTTCTCATTTGCTTTTTGAGATGGAGTCTCATGTAGCCCAGTCTGGCCTCAAACAACTCACAGTGTAGCTGATGGCTTTGAACTCTTGATCCTTAGCCTGTCTCCCAAGTGCTGGGATTATAGGATCTGGCAAATACATTAATATTTCCAGGCTACTCTTTAAAAACATTCTACAAGGCCTGGAGAGATGGCTCAGTGGTTAAGAGCACTAGATGCTCTTACAAAGGACCTGGGTTCAATTCCTAGCATCCACATGGCAGCTAACAACCATCTCTAACTCCAGTTCCAGGGATCCAACACTTTTCTGACCTCCACAGGCTTTGCACAGCATGGCTGCACTTACACACACACAGGCAAAACACTCATACACATAAAATAAAAATAGCGAATATTTTAAAAAATATACTTAAAAAAAATATTCTACAGCTGGGCATGGTGGTGCACGCCTTTAATCCTAGCACTTGGGAGGCAGAGGCAGGCGGATCTTTTGTGAGTTCAAGGCCAGCCTGGTCTACAGAGCGAATTCCAGGACAGCTGGGGCTCCAGGGAGACCCAGTCTCAAAAAGACCAAAAAATGCCGGGCATGGTGGTGCACGCCTTTAGTCCTAGCACTTGGGAAGCAGAGGCAGGTGGATCTTTGTGAGTTCAAGGCCAGCCTGGTCTACAGAGTGAGTTCCAGGACAGCTGGGGCTATGGGAAGACCCTGTCTCAAAAAGACCAAAGACCAAAAAAAAAAAAAATATTCTACAAACTGGGAAGCTGGTATAGAATTGCTGGTCCTCTTGATATCTGGTCTCCTACAAATGCTCATGAACAGATCTGCTCAGGATACCTGGACTCTGGCTGACCACAGGCCTCTGACTAATCTTAGAGGCCCAATCAAATGGATTCTTGGTTCCCCTGGCTCATGGAAGAGACAAGCTTGTCTTACAGAGCAATTCATCCTCTGAAAGCCATCAGCAAGGGTTGGCAAGGGATTAGAGGTGTCATGTGTTTACTTGGGAAGGGGCAGAGTCAAAGGTTCACACAGTGCACACAGACTGGTGTGAACACCCCTCCCCTCATAAGTATCAAACAGGAGAGAAGAAATTCCAGTGTCCTCAGGAAGGAGAGAGGTGTTCTGCTATCTGACCATCTTATGGTACAAAGGCACCTTCATACCCTGTGGCTGCTCCTTCAGCCCCTTGCACAGCACTCTCTAAGCATGTCCAGGCCAGCACCCCTTGCACAGCTCTCTGGAAAGGGATCCTAAGCATACTTCATGAGTATGTTTTCAGGGGCACTACGCACTTCTGAATGGGGTTTGGGGGCTTTGTTCACAGACTCATCTTTTTTGGGGGGGGAGGTCTTTTTGAGACAGGGTCTCCCTGTAGCCCCAGCTGGCCTGGAACTCATAATGTAGACAGCCTGGCCTTGAACTCACAAGGATCTGCCTGCCTCTGCCTCTGGAGTGTTAGGATCAAAGGTGTGCGCAACCACGCCCACCTTAAAGATGATTCTTAGCAGTCACACGAGTGCTGGGAATAGAACCCAGGCGCTCTGTAACAGCAGTCAGTGTTCTTAACCACTGAGCCATCTCTCCAGCCCTTCACAGACTCATCTTAACAAGGGGCAGGAGCCTGTAGCACAGCAGCTGTTTCTACCTGTCCCTGGCTTCTCCTGGCCACAGTCCCCAGCACAGCAGTGCAGGCTTCCCAGTCGAGCGAGGCCAGAGCTGCTCATCTGTTACCAGTCCAACCTAGAGCTGCCTTGAGCCCTGCTAGCTTCCTCACTCCATCCTATACTGTCCTGGCCAAGACATGGGACATTTTATGAGGTGGCACCTGGGAGCAAGAGCGAAGTGTCATGTGGTATAAACAGCTTCTAGAAGAAGAGCACCCAGATTCTCTGTAAGTTTTGCTTCCTAGCTGCCTAAAAGTGGGATGAAGTTGGTGTAGAGAGTAACAGAAGCGAGAACAGTTTGGAAGGACTCTACTTTCACTTCTCAAAAGAGCTGACATGAGGAGGCTGGCGGGTCGCAGAAGGCTAGTAGTCTGCTATGGCTGCAGAGAAGTCCTCACTACTGCTGGCATGCCTGGGCAGTAAATCAAGCCAGATGCAAGGCCATGCTTCATGCCAAGTTAGCATCCAGAACATTCTGGACATTTAGTCAGTATTCTACAAGGACAAGCTCATATAGTTTAAATGGACGAATAGAGGAAAGATAAGAAAATAAGTCTGCCTAAAAACTCATCATGTGACCTGATCTTCAGGGAAGCAACTATGGCAGGCAGGTCCCACATGACTGATGCCCTACCACATACTAAAGAACAGCAGTTTCCTGGCAGCATCACAGGGCTGTCTACACCTGAGATAGCCAGTTGAGACCCTGCTCCCACTTTATCTGCAAAAACTGCTGCTAAGACGTTAAATGGGGCAGAGTCTAAGTGTGGTGACTGAACACAGGAAGACCTGACAGCACATACTGCAGACCCCAGGGTGCTTTCCTCTGCTATACTTTCTGCTCCTATCAGTCCTGCTGTTGGAAGAGAAGATGCTGACAATAAAGAGGACAAGGAACATCCATAGGTCCAGCACCTGAAGGGTCCACTCCAACCTGCCAGCCTCTTCACCAACTTCTAAAACTTGTTCTTCCTGCCCGGTGTGGTGGGGCTTGCCTTAAATCCCAGTCCTCTGGAGGCAGAGGTGAGGTGGGTGGATCTCTCTGAGTTTAAGACCAGCCCAGCCTACTTACTGGGTTTCAGGCCTATAAGGAATAGATAATGAAACTCTAGCTTAAAAAAAAATTGCTTTTCAAGCTAGGCATGATGGCATGCCTGTAATCTCAAGGTGGAGGAAGTAGACGCCAGAGAATCGTCACAACTTCAAGGCCAGCCTGATCCACATAGCAAGCTCCAAGTAGCCAGCACTTCATGGTAGACCCTGTTTCAACAAAAACATAAAAACAAAACCGTTTCTCATCTCAGGTCAGGGAGGCAGCTAACTACCCTATTTATAGCAGCTGAGTAGGGGTGGAGGCCTGGCCAAAGGCAAAGGGCCTCTGGCTGTGCTGCGCTCCCCAAAGCCTAATTACCCAGGGGCAGATGCAAGGGTCACCCCCAGAAACCTCACCTACAGCCATAGTATTAGGTGTACAAGTGAACCCAAGAGCCTGCCCAACTGCCCCAGCAGACTGCAGGCTTCTCACCCTCCACCTGAGGCCCGTCTGCTTCTTCGTGTTCTTGCAGCATTCAGCAGCCCCCACCACCAAATCCATCTGGAACGCCAACTCTCTGACCCACACCATCTTTTCAAGGGCCCCCTTTCTGGCTGAGGCTGCAGGGTTAAACTCTAGAGTCAGAGATGTGTGCTTGGTTCTCTGCAGCTGCTGCTGCAAGTCCTGGCTCTAGTGAGCCGTCTCTGCACCTCAGTCGTGAGGGTGCAGAGAGATACAAACCAAGATGCTCTGGGTAACTGCCTCCCCACCGCCGTGGCTGGGAACACACACTACCAAAGCAATGCTGTTCCAAGGTAAGTCAGACTTTCTCCAGAAGACTGTGCCCTGTTCTCTGATGATAAGGGCCCTTAGGGTCCATTTTTCTGTGCCTTTGGCCAGGAGCCTCACTGGCTATGTTCCCATCCACCCAAGACATGCAGCAGCAGGAGGCTCCACCCAGTCCTGGAGCATGTCTTCATCCCCTTCCCTGGAACCGCACTGGAGAGAGGTAGGCTGGTACAAAACGCTGGGCAGAGGCTGAGGGCAGGAGGCTGGGGGCCATGCAGCAGGCTGTCATAACCATTCATTTGGCCAGAGTCCTTGCCCAAGGTCCAGGACAGGATGCGGCCCAGGCTGTGTGCCTACACACTTTCCCGAGCCTCAGAAGCTGGCCAATGAAGGGGAAAGGGATGAAAAAAGAAACTGGCTAAGAACAGCAGAGGCCTCCTGGATCCGGTCTCCAACCTGCCAAGTGCCTGCAGCAGGAGAGGGAGGGGAAGGCAGTGTACACACCAAGCCCAGGACCAAGGTCAGTCTTCCAGCCAACGCAGGAAAAGGTAACAACACTGTCCATGTTTGAAAATCAGATTTCATATCAAAATCCCTGCTAGAACACGGAGCTGAGCTGAGCAAGGCTGTGCCTTCCTGGGGTGGGGCAGGGCAGGGCAGCCTCTCCACCTGCTTCCGTCTCCCACACTCAGCCCTTTTTCATTGCTCCCAAGGCCCTGCTTTCCAACTGGACCAAACACAATGGATCCCTTCCACTGTCCTGTGATCCCTGCAGCCTTCTGATCACACTCGAGATACCGCAGGCCCCATGACTCACCTCTGCCAAGCCCTGAGGTGGCACCGGTGATCACCACCACTGCATCCCTCACGTAGGCCTTCGCTCGAATCCTCTGCAGCAGTTGGAAGAGGCCAAAGATGCCCAGGCAACCGAACAGCAGGGGCAGGACAGTGGACGGGGTGAGCAGGTCCATGAACCTGCGCTTCAGCACACTCTCCCTGGAAAAGCCAAGCAGATCAACTAGGAACCAAGTAGGACGGGGTGAGCAAGTCCATGAGCCTGCACAGCACACTCTCCCTGGAAGAGCAAAGCAAGTCAACTAGGAACCAAGTAGGACAGCCAGGGGGCCGGAGAGACGGTTCAGTGGCTAAGAGCACTGACTAGTCTTGCAGAAGACCCACATGGCAGCTAACAACTGTCTGTAGCCTTCTGACCTTCACAGGCACTGCATGACATAAGGTACACTTACACACATGCAGGCAATACACACTCATACACATAAAAAAAATAAAAATAAAATATTAAAAAAAGAGCCAGGCATGGTGGTGCACATCTTTAATCGCAGCACTGGGGAGGCAGAGGCAGGAGGATCTCTGTGAGTTCAAGGCCAGCCTGGACACATATCAAGTTCCAGGACAGCTGGGGCTACAGGGAGACCCTGTCTGAAAAAGACCAAAAAATTTATAAAAAGAACTCACCTCTGACCACAGTGTTTCCCAGGCCTCACATGGTACCACCTGGCTGGCATGTTTCCAGGCCTCACATGGTACCACCTGGCTGGCATGTTTCCAGGCCTCACATGGTACCACCTGGCTGGTATGTTTCCAGGCCTCACATGGTACTACCTGGCTGGCATGGTAGCTCATTTCCTTCCACTTTGTACAGACACTAAAACTAATGGTCAGCAAAGCCCCAGGCCTCAGGATGCCCCTTTAACAAGCTAAGAGTGTCCCTTAAGATGAAACTGTGGACTGGGCGGTGTTTCATGTGGTGACAGACTAGGCCTCAGCAGTCCAGGAAAATGAGGGTGAGGGGAGGGTTCCTAGCTGGGACAAAGAAGGCAGCCAGTGTTCCCCAGGCACTACAGCATGAGACGGAGCACAGGAGTGAGTTTACCTCAGTCCTTCCGTGTGCTATACTGGCAGAGCAGAGAGGCTGGGGCTCGACCATCTGGGTGGCTACTTAGGAAAAGTTTTTTCACACTGCAACCCAGCTCCTTGTACCAGACAGGTCTCAGGATGGAGCAACCTGCCTTGTCCAGCCAAGGGCCTGGCCATTTCCCAGAACGAACAGGAAGGTGAGCACGGAGGGCCCTGCGGACCACAGCAGAGCCGGCCTCCGACCAGCACAAACCCTCCTAAGTCCTGTTAGGTAAAAAACACTGCACGGGGCTGGGGAGGTGGCCTAGCGGTTAAGAGTGCCGACGGCTCTTGCAGAGGTCCCGGGTTCGATCCCCAGCACCCACATGGCAGCTGAGAACCGTCTGTAACTCCAGTTCCAGGGGAATCCAACACCCTCTTCTGACCTTCACGGCATTGCACGACACAGGTGCACAAACATGCAGACAGTACATTCATACACATAAAAATAAATAATTTTGGGGCCTGTGGGCCCTAGAGAATTCAGCCTACTGTAACCCCCTCAGCATGACTAGAGTTTAGCAGCCTGTCTCTGGCCGGTCACTTCTGCATAGGAGTGACTCAGCATAGCCTGACCTGAAAACACCTACAACCGATGTGGCGAGTTACTATTGGCCCAAAGCTACCCCCCCACTCTACGTATCTCCTCTCCTGCCTTCCTTTCTCCACCCCTCCCACCAAGCATATATAAGCCGCTGCCTGACTCAATAAAGTGAGTCCTTGCTTTGACGAGACTCCCAACCCCTGTGTGGTTCTTTTTGGGTCGTCGACACTCACCATCCTGCTCAGCCCCGGAGGAGAGGCAGGCTGGCCTGGCTCTCCTCTCTGCCCTACCTGCCAGAGGACCCAGCAGACTGGTGCCCCATGTGAGGACGGTTTCCTTCTCGAAGTTCGCTGATGGGCCAATCGGTCTGCGGGTGAGGGTACCTCCATAAATTATGGAGAAGTCTCCTTCCAAACCTAACCCCACCCTAGAATCCGTCCGAGTTCTACCCAAGAGTAGGGGCTTAAAAAGGAGAGATCCTCCTCTGGGGGCATTCCCCTGCAGTCGTCCCCTCAGGGTCGCCCAGATCCCGCAGTCGCTACGCCACACCCTCCTCGGCCTCCAAAAAAGGCCTCGGAAGTTCCACCTCCAAGGGAGCCGGACATATGGGGCCTCCTCTGGGGGGACTCTCAGCCCTGAAGGGTTGCTTCCCCCCTTGGCCTCCAAAAAAGGCCTCAGAAGTAACTCCAGACGGGGTGCCTGAGCCCTTGGCAACCCCAACCCCTTTATCCTCCCCTCGTAGCATCTCCAAATCAGTGAAGGCATGGACTAAGGATGGATATTCAGAGAAACTGTGAGAGGAGAGCTTCCTCTCCCGTGCACTTGCCCTCTAGAGGTCTTGAAATGGGCTCAGAGCCTGCCCTGCAGCCTGGGCTCCGGCCCCTAAGAGAAGCCCTGGCTTCTGCCTTCTGGCCACAGTCCAGGTGGCGAAGGTCACAGAGGCTGGATGGATGGGCTTGCCCATGGAGCAAGCAAGCTCAAGCTCTTTTTGCTGCAAACCTTCCACAGAGGCGCTCATTTGCACCTTTGCATTGGCAGACTTGGGTTGTAGAGGCAACTACCCAGGAATTAATCTAGCAACACTGGCTTCATGGAAGCTTGTGAAAAGCCAGCCACAGTCTAAGGTGCTTTTAAAAAGTCCTCCTTAAAAATTTTTCTGTAAATAGTGTAAATAGTGTTAAATAGTGTAACATAGTGCTTAATTCTGCTGAAGTTTCCTTTTGTCTGCTAAACTTCCTCCAAGATCTTTTCTAGAGACCGGTCTTCTTGTAAATCCAGACTTGTAGAGCCTGGCTTGGTGGCCCAGGCCTTTGATCCAAGTGGATGCCTGTGAGTTCAAGGCCAGCCTAGTCTACCAGGCTGGCTCCAACTGTAGGCAGGCTCTGCCTTGAAAAGACCAAAGGCAAAATATGAATCTTTTCAGTATGTAGCTGTTTGTAAATACTCTGGTTTATCTAGTCCAATGTTTGTTCTGTGCCCCTCTTCTGCTAAACAGTGGATGGCTGGTGGGGGAGGGGCTGGCTTTACAGTATTCTGTGTTTCACTGGGAAGCACAAAATCTAGGGCACTCTTGCCTGAGGGCAGTGCTTCATCTTTCATTGTGTTTTAAAGGTGCAGCTTTGATTCCAATACTCAGGAGACAGACTGTGGAAATGACCTTTTCTCATTGAGTATAAGTCTCGACTTTTTTTCCTTTGTACATATGTTTGTGTATGCTTGTATGTATGTGTGCATGCGTGTATATGTGTATGCATATATGAGTATTTTGTTTTAACACCTATAACTTTCTAAACTTCTGTGTTTTAAAAAGGTCAACTATAATTCACTTTACAGATTCAACCTATACAAAACTTGGTTTATACCTTTTGGTGTTAACAATCTTTAATTGGATTTATGTAAATGTTAATATGCTTTTGTACAATTCTAAGAATCCTCTGAGCTGGAACTGATCCCTCCAACTTGGATGCAGCTCTATTAATTAGTTAAACTTCTATGGTCATTTGTGTAATTTACTTGTCTTGGTTAAAAAATTACTGATTGTACAAATGCTGTTACAGTTAGCTACTTTATGGATGTATGTACCACTATCAACTACACTCCCTCAATGCCTAAGACAAAAACTAACATTGGTTATAAGCAATAATCTTATTTTAATTTAGATATAATTTAAAGTATGGTTAAATGTGTATTGTAAAACATTTAACAACTAAGTAAAGCATCTTTAAAATAGGGTTTTGTGGAGACCTCCTGAGCCCAGTGGAAGGAAGAGGGGGGAGACAGGTAGGAACTGGGTGCCTCAGCGAGCTGATTGTTGATCCTTTGGTCCTGCAGTCTTTGGCTTGATTGGCCTTTGTGGCTGTGAGGTTGGAGTTATCCTCCCAGCTGGGATTAAAGGTGTGGTCTGTGGCTTGATTGGATCTTGTGGCTGTGGGGGCGGAGTTATCCTCCCAGCTGGTATTAAAGG
>VZQC01008012.1:219804-286896 GCA_009823505.1 Rhizomys pruinosus
TTCACAATAGCAAGGAGCTGGAACCAACCCAAATGCCCCTCAACTGACGAGTGGATAGAGAAAATGTGGTACATCTACACAATGGAGTTCTATGCAGCAGTAAAGAAAGACGACATCAGGAGCTTTGCAGGAAAATGGCTGGAGCTAGAGGACATCATGCTGAGTGAAGTAACACAGTCCCAGAAAAACAAAGGACGAATGGTATCCCTCGTCTGTGGATGCTAGTGCCAATTACCCAGTTGTAAGTATTTCTTGTGTGGGGCCCCCTGAGCTTTTGTACAAAGCAGTTGGGCGTAAGGCATTTTGGAAACAACAACAACAGAAAAGACTGCATCAAAGAACTGACCAAAACAGTGAACTTCTGCTCAAAACAGTCAACTTCCCCATGGACAATATTGAGAAAGACTAAGAGATGAAAAGCATGTTTGGCAGAATGTATGAGCTCTGGCAGGGTGGGGGAATGGGAGGGAACATGGGTCTAGATTTGTTAAAAATAAAAAAAATTAAAAAAAAAAAGATAGTAGAAAGACTCCAATAGCCAGGGATGTCTACAAGAATGCAGTTTTCCTGGTAGCTGAGAATGTGCTCATATGAACATACAGCAGTGGTGACATCATGCACAAATTCAACCTCAGATCAGAGGAAATCCCATCATGGAAGTGGAGAAATGGACAAGAAACCACAAGCTTAGATGAGGAACTTTTGACAGCTGATCACTGCTACATAAAGGAGAGCTGTTGTCTAAGAGAATGATGCTAGATAAGGTGACCTGGTTTAAATATATTATCTCACACTGAGAAACATCTGTAGGCACACACTTGACATGATAGGCCTTAACAAATATGAGATTTGGTGGTGGGGGTGACTATGGTGTGGAGGCAGGTAGGAGAGGGGGTTTAAACATGATGAATATGTATTATATTAAATGCAGAAAATTCAATAAAATATAGGGTATCTTAATTTGAGGAAAAAAAACCCACTTTATAAGATTTATAGTGATATGTTTGAAATAAGTATTAATACTTTATATAGAGGTATTTCAGTAGAGATTTATGCAGAAATACAAATAAATAAATATGTTAATAGACTTGATTTCTCTGAAGTCACAGTCTAGTAAAAGAATTTTAAGGAACATTTAATTGCCACCAACTAACTCATACAAACTGGAGGGAACTTAGGTATAAATAACCCCACATAGCAGTTAAAGATCTAAAAAAGGTCGTCCACACCTGCCAGTCCTGCCAGCCCTTCCTCCAGATCCCCCTCTCCAAACCTCGGGCAGTAATCCCTGAGGTCTCTGGCCTAACCATCTCTGGCAGATAGATGTTACCCATTATACCCCATTTGGCAGTTGACTCAAATCAAAACAGACAATGGTCAAACCCTCAAGGCTCAATTACAAAACCAAAAGGGGGAGTCCATGCTCCCACATGATCACCCTAAATATTTTAAATTTTTCCAAAATATTTTAAATTTTTCCAAGGAAGACAGGCATACATCCCCTTTTCAGAAACACTGGTCCTCATCTGTCGCCTATAGCTAATACCTCCCCCAACAGGGAGACAATGATAATGACCCCCCCCCCGGGAGTGTTTCACCCCCGAGGATGGCCCCTCTGCTCTTCCCTCAGGAGCGGCCCCGGAGGAAAGTGATGTTGCTCCTCCTGCTGCTGGCTCTCATCCCGCCCAGTGACGGGGGACTCGGAGACCCCAATGCGGCCAGGCAATGCCTGGAGACTGGTGGATCTGTATCCATCCGAAAACCCGGAAAAGAGGAGGGAACTTCAAGAAAATCCCTTGTGGACCGGCTTGCATAGCTTCCTGCCCTACCTCCTCCCTCTGCTTGGACCCCTTCTTACACTCTTCCTAATTCTCACCCTTGGGCCCTGCGTGATTAACAAAATCACTCAATTTATCCAGGGGAGGTTAGATGCAGTAAAGTTACATCAGGTCGAGGTCCACTATCACAGGCTTGCCAGCCAGGAGCCAGGGCCTTATGAATGGCCATCTTCATACGATCACCCGACCCCCGCCCTCCATGTGGCCAATGACAGATAAGAACCCAGAGAGACTGCGGCAACCTAAGATAGGGCATGGAGAGGCTCTTCAGCAGACCAGAGTCATAGCACCCTACGACGGGTAAGATCTTTCTGCACTCAGCCAACCTAAGACAGGGATCAAAACCTTAGCTGTTTGTATCCCAAAGACAGGTAAGACTGAGTTTGCAAGAATAGACAACCTAAGACAGGAGCTATGTTTCTCCTCCTGCATTACAAAAACAAAAGGGGGAATTGTTGGGCCTGTAGGCCCTAGAGAATGCAGCCTACTGTAACCCCCTCAGCCTGACTGGAGTTTAGCGACCTGTCTCTGGCCGGTCACTTCTGCATAGGAGTGACTCAGCATAGCCTGACCTGAAAACACCTACAACCGATGCGGCGAGTTACTATTGGCCCAAAGCTACCCCCCCCCACTCTACATATCTCCTCTCCCGCCTTCCTTTCTCCACCCCTCCCACCAAACATATATAAGTCGCTGCCTGATGCAATAAAGTGAGTCCTTGCTTTGATGAGACTCCCTGACCCCCATGTGGTTCTTTTCAGGTCGTCAACACTCACCATCCCACTCAGCCCCGGAGGAGAGGCAGGCTGGCCTGGCTCTCCTTTCTGCCCTAACTGTCGGAGGACCCAGCAAATAATTAAAAAAAAAATTAAAAAAAAAAAACTCTGCACACCCTTTCTTGGGCCCCTCAAGACCACAGCCAGCAAAGTCTCAGCCCCATCTCAAACCCACAACATGGAGCAGAGCCACAACTCCACCAAAGGCTACAGGCACAAAGCACCAAGAATGCAGTCTGTCCTTCTTGAGACAGGAGGCTCAGGAGACACCCAGCTACTAAAGGCCACCAGTGAGGCACAGAGTACTAAGGAAGAGCCATTCGCCTAGCCTTGCTGGTATACATCCTACCCTAGTGACTTCCAACTTGAGCTTCTGTTGGGTCTGTTATAGTTTGGATGAATTAATCTTTATACACAGCTCAAGTGCAATTTCAGTGGATGAGGCTACAGTAGCAGCAGCATGAAGCAAGACGATCTCAGAGCTCAGAGATTCACTGCACAGGAAGCAAATTCTAGAGTCCTCTAGCCAGGTGTGCTGATTTTAATCCTGGCATGTCTTTAATCCCGGCACTCAGAAGGAAGAGGCAAGCAGATCCTTGTGAGTTCAAGATCAGGCTGGTCTCTATAAAGTGAGCTCCAGGCCAGCTGGGACTAAAGGAAGACCCTGTCTCAAAAAGACCAAAAAATTTTATTTGCTTTTGAGTCAGAGTCTCCCTATGTTGACCAGGCTGGTCTTGACCCCACAGAGATACACCTGCCTCTGCCTCTAGAGTGTTGGGGTTAAAAATGTGCACACCATGCTGGGCGTGCAAGCCTTTAATCCTAGCACTTGGGGGGCTGGAGAGATGGCCTAGCGGTTAAGAGCGCCGACTGCTCTTACAGAGGACCCGGGTTTGATCGTCTGAAACTCCAATTCCAGGAGAACTCCAGTTCCAGGGGAATCCGACACCCTCTTCTGACCTCTACCGCATTGCACAACACAGATGCACAAACTTGCATGCAGACAGTACATTCATACACATACAGAAATAAATAAAATTTTTAAAAAAATCCTAGCACTTAGGAGGCAGAGGCAGGCAGATCTTTGTGAGTTCAAGGCCAGCCTGGTCTAAGAGTGAGTTCCAGGATAGCTGGAGCTACAGGGAGACCCTGTCTCTAAAAGACTAAAAAAAAAGTGCACACCATACCTGGCAAGAAAAAAACAACAACAACTTTTTTTTGCCTTTTTCGAAAAGACCAAAAGAATAAAAAAGAAAAGAAAAGAAAGTCTTCTAAAAGAGACCTCAGTTTAGAAATACTGGTTCTTTCCAAATAAACAGGTAAATGGGCACTGCAGCGGCAAGCACTGCACCAGTAACAGGACAGACAGGCACTGCACCAGACAGGCACCACAGCAGTGAGTGAGGGGACAGACAGGCACCGCACCGGACAGACAGGCACCGCAGCAGTGAGTGAGGGGACAGACAAGGCACCACCGCAGCAGTGAGTGAGGGGACAGACAGGCACCACACCAGTGAGTGAGGGGACAGACAGGCACCGCACCAGACAGACAGGCACCACCGCAGCAGTGAGTGAGGGGACAGACAGGCACCACACCAGTGAGTGAGGGGACAGACAGGCACCGCACCAGACAGACAGGCACCACCGCAGCAGTGAGTGAGGGGACAGACAGGCACTGCACCAGACAGACAGGCACCGCAGCAGTGCCTGTCTGGGGACAGACAGACACTGCACCAGACACACAGGCACCGTAGCAGTGAGTGAGGGGACAGACAGGCACCGCAGCAGTGAGTGCGGGGACAGACAGGCACCACAGTGAAAGGGTAGACAAATTACTGCAGCCTAGGCACTAAGCTGTCCCTCAGCCCCTTTCACAGCCAAAAGAGAGCAAGAAAAGAGCAAAGTAGCCAGCCAGGCTCCCTAGTAGAGGAGAGTGCAAGCTCCTAGTACTTTTACACAGAGCTTATACTCAAGTCAGGAACCTAAAACATAAAAAGAAAGCTACATGTACACTGCTGGGATTCTTTACACATGAGATTCAACATCTCAAGTCAGATTTGGGTCCTAGTCCTGAGGACTACTATCCAGGGTAAAAACATACCGAGGGTGGGTGGGGCTGGGCTCAGCTCAGCCACTGCCTGTGGGGAGATGCCACAGCGGCACTCGGTATGGCAAGCCAGTCAGCAAGCTACACTAGAAGCAGACAACAGTACATTAAACACCAGTGCCGCTCTCTATGGACACGGGGCATCATCAAGGGAAAAGACATTCACACAGCCAGCCATTTACTGGCAAATTGGGCTCCATTTCAGTATATTTTTTCTGAATAGGAGAAAATGTTCAAACTCTTATTTTTCAAATGAAGAACCTCCCAACTGATTCTGCTCTGTAACACACATAGCCACTCTGCTGGGTCCCTAGACTGCCTGGCCTCTCAAGTTGATGTTCTAAGATGGCATGAGAGCTGGGTATGGACAGTCCCACTGAGAAGGGAGAGAGGAGAACTGGGTTCTGGATGTCACATTTCCAGACTAGGAAATGCGTTTATATAAAGCAAGGTCAAAGACAAGCCTGTTTTCTTTCAAAGCAGTGTATGAGAAGGGCTTTAACAGGTCTAAAAAGGGCTTTAGCAGGTTTATGTATTTTATACCCAAATGCTTATTAACTGTTACCTTCAGAATCATGCAGCAGGAAGACAGGGATGGTATTAAGGAGTGTGGGTGAGCATGTCTTACTCAGCTTTAAATATCAACTGATAGGAAGGAGGGACAGAGTCTACCCAGGGCTATCCTGAGTCATAGCAGGAAGCAAGAAGGTAGGGGAGAAGAAGTGGAGGAGGAGGAGGAGGAGGAGGAGGAGGAGGAGAAGGAAGAGGAGGAGGAGGAGGAGGAGGGAGGAAGGAGGGAGGAGGAAGGAGGAGTGGAGGGAAGGAAGCAAGGAAGGCAGGAGGGAGGGGAGGAAATGGAGGAGGAGGAGGAGGAAAGGAGAGAGGAGGAGGAGGAGGAGAGAAGAGGAGGAAGAAAGGAAGAGTAGGAGGAGAGAAGGAGGAGAAGGAGAGGGAAGGAGGAGAAGAGGAGGAGGAAGGAGGAAAGGAGGAAGAGGAGGAGGAGGGAGGAGGAGGAGAGGAGGAGAAGGAGTGAGAAGGAGGAGGAAGGGAAGAGTATAAGGAGGAGAAGTGGAGGAGGAGGAAGTAGGAGAAGGAGAAGAGGGAGGAGGAAGAGAGAGAGGAGAAGGAGAGGAGGAGGAGGAGGAGAAGGAGGAAAGGAGAAGGGAGAAGAGGAGGAGAGGAGGAGAAGGAGGAAAAGCTGAGGGAGGAGCGAGGAGGCAGGGAGGAGAGTAGGAGGAGGAAACCAGGAGCACAGATCAGCAAAAGTGAGGCTGTGCCAAGGCTCACACAATGCACACACACAGTCTGTGTCCACTCCTAGCTGCTGGCATGAACTTGCACCAGTGAGGCAGGTAAACTGGCAGAAGACAGCTAGGGGACTGTGGCTGTCTGCTTGCATTTTCACACATCACAAGACTGCTGAATTCTAGACCTATGGTGAGAGTGTAGAGGACAGTCCCTTCAAGGGTGTGCCTCAGGCCAGGCAACCAGAGTTTGAGCTCTTACATTCAGCTGCTCCTTTGTTTTCTATCAAGAGGGGGTTTGTTTGTTTTGGTTTTGTTTGTTTTTTGGCAAAGCTTCTAGAATCTCAACTTAGAGCAGAAATGTCACCCCGATGCTAGCCACTCCTTGCTCATACTCTGACCAAGTGTCATCACTGTCCTGCTTGGTAGAGATGGCTCAGGGTTAAGAGCACCAACTAGCTCTTGCAGAGTGACCACAGGTTCCATTCCCAGCATCCACATGGCAGCTAAGAACCGGTTTACAAGAGTATATCCAGGGTCCAACTTGGGTACTAGGGTCATCCCTATAGCCGCATTGTCATTCACAACCTGTTCCTAAGGCTCCTCTCACGCAAGTTAAAAATCAAATCGTCAGTATAAACAGGTGATTGGAATCTACTCAGAAACTATGCATGGAAATTAAACAACTAAATCTGAGAATCACAGGATGGGACCTAAGGCCTCTCCAGGGTATAAAGAACAAGTTCACAGCCAGGCGTGGTGGGACCTGCCTTTAATCCTAGCACTAGAGGCAGAAGCAGGCGGATCTTTGTGAGTTCAAGGCGCCTGGTCTACAGAGCGAGTTCCAGGACAGCTGGGGCTACAGAGAGATTCCTGTCTCAAAAAGACCAAAACAAAAAAAAAAAAAAGAACCATTCCAGGTCTGTAAGAAGGGATCTTGCAATACCAAGCCATACGACAAACAAACTAGGCTAAAGGGCTGACAGGGTTCCAACTCAGAGACAAGAAGTTATCTAATTACAGAGTGAGTTCTAGGACAGCTGGGGCTACAGGGAGACCCTGTCTCAAAAAGATTAAAAAAAAAAGTTATCTAATGATAAATCTGACTGAAAATTCCAATCTATTTTCAGAAAGTAAGAATAAGGCCAGGCCTGGTGGTGTGCACCTGTAATTCTAACACTCAAAGGCAAAAACAGGAGGACTGTCACAAGTCTGAAGCTAGCTTGGTCTATATAGGAAGTACTAGACCAACCAGGGCTTCAGTCAGACGGTCTCTCAAAAAAGAAGAGGGTACCCGGGTGTGATAGCGCACAGCTTTAATCCTAGCACTTGGGAGGCCTCCGCAGGAGGATCTCTGTGAGTTCAAGGCCAGCCTGGTCTACATAGAGAGATCCAGGACAACTGGGGCTACAGGAAGACCCTGTCTCAAAAAGACCCCCCCCAAAAAAAGAGAGTAGAGATAAGGAGGGAGGGAGGGGGGAGAGAGGAGGAGGGTGGGACAGACTGAGAGACAGTTTGTCCACCCATTAGAAGTTAGAGAGCCCACTTGTTCTTCAGGTCTGGTTCACCACTTTGGGTTAGAGACTACCCACTCTTTGGTCCCAGTTCAGTCTGGGAGACTCTGGCCCCAAGTCGTCCTCTTAGTCAGGGAGTCAGCAGAGAATCCGGCCCCACAGCCAGTCTCCACTTGGCTCTCATTCCATCTACAGCAATTCCTTACATATTACTTATGTAATATCAAAGGTCAAGTTAGCAAGCAGTCAGAGACTCGTCATCCTCTATCATCTTCCTTTTCTCTCTTTCCTATCCTATTCCATCACAAAAGAAGTCAAAGGGCTTGGAGAGATACATTTCAAATTCTGAAAAACCACAACTGCCAACCCACCCTAGGATACCAGAAAAACTATCATAGCTGAAGGAGAAAAAAACTTTCCATGACAAACACAGGCTAAAGTAATTTAAGAGTACCAAGCCAGCCCTACAGAGGACATCAGAAGGAATACTCCAGAAGATTCTGCCTTCCCAGACGACTCTAGGCTGTGGTAAGTTAACAGCTGAAGCTAACTAGGAAAGAGGATAAAGGTCTTCCAAGCACCGTCACTATTCTAATATCTGACAAAACAGACATCAAATCAAAACTAGTTAGAAGAGGCCAAGAAGCACTTCATACTGATCAAGGGAATAATCTACCAAGAGAAAACACAATTCTAAGTATATATGCACCAAACAGAGACTGGCCCAATATCAAAACAAACACTGCTAGATAGAAAGTGACAAATTAATCTCAAAATAGTATAATGACTGTAATATCCCACTCTCACAATTAGATCAACCAGATAAAAAACAAACAATATGTGGCACCAGGGACCTAACAGACACCTACAGATCCTTCTACTCAAACAGAATAGACATTCTTCTCAGTAACCCAAAGAATCTTCTCTAAAATATCACATATTAGGACACAGCAAATCTCAACAAATATAGGAAAACTGAAATAATTCCTTGTATTCCAGCTGACAACAAAAGAATAAAAGTTCCAGCATTCAGGAGGCACAGGCAGGCAGATCTCTGTGAGTTCAAGGCCAGCCTGCTCTACAGAGCGAGCTCTAGGCCAGCTGGGACTAAAGGGAGACCCTGTCTCAAAAAAATGGCAAAAAAAAAGACCAAAAACAAAAACAAATAAGCCTAAGTGTCTGGCCAGACGGCACACTGCACCGACCCAGGGCCACTGCTGCTTTGTGACTTTTGGTTCTTAAAAAAATGGCATATAGGGGCTGGAGAGATGGTTCCACAGTTAAGAGCACTCGCTGCTCTTGCAGAGATCTGGGTTGGGGTCCCCAGCTCTCGTGCTGGCTGACCACCACCTGTAACTCTAGCTCCCGGGGATCCGATGGCTTTATTATTTTTTTTTTTTTGTCTTTTTTTTGAGACGGGGTCTCCCTGTAGCCCCAGCTGTCCTGGAACTCACTCTGTAGACCAGGCTGGCCTTGAACTCACAAAGATCTGCCTGCCTCTGCTTCCCAAGTGCTAGGATTAAAGGCGTGCGCCACCACACCCAGCTTGATGTCCTCTTTTGACCTCCATGGTCAATGCACAACGTGAATGTACTCACACCGGCAGGCAACACAAGCACACATGTAAAGTAAAAATAAATAAATAAATAATAAATAAATATTTTTTAAATAGAAAAAAATGACATAGCAGCAAAACAGCTGCCATTCAAAATAGGTCAGGAAGGGGGCTGGAGAGATGGCCTAGCTGTTAAGAGCACAGACTGCTCTTGCAGAGGACCCGGGTTCAATCCCCAGCACCCACATGGCAGCTGAGAACCATCTTTAGCTCCAGTTCCAGGGGAATCTGACACCCTCTTCTGACCTCTGTGGCATTGCACAACATGGAGGCACAGACCTACATGCAGACAGTACATTCATACACATAAAAAAATTAATAAAAAAACACAAAACAAAGTAGGTCAGGAATCCACACGTGCTTTAAAAAAGCTGCTAGAAATGAAGCCCTAGTATTTAACAGGAATTGGGTACAGATCAGTTCCAGAAACAGGATAAATTTAACACAGCAACTGACAATATTTGCATTCAAGGCCACAATTACATGATACAGCTGTTGTAGTAGACATCCACTCAGTAAACAGTCACTAAAGACCTACAATGTGCTAGCTCTGGGTCAGAACAAAACATGACTATCCTCACAGAAATGGCAAAACAGTGGAGATGAACAAAGATAAAATGTGTTATTTATATATGTAATGTGCTGAGCTGCTAAAAGCCAAAATAAAGCAAACGGGAGAGGGAGGGGTAGAACTGATACAAATATAATACTAATGTATTACATTCTCAAAAAATTTAAAAATGTTTTTCCTAAAAAAATCTTAGCCAGGCATTGCAGCAAACAGCTTTGGGAGAGGCAGCCAGGTCTGTTAGACAGAGGCCGGCCTGGTCTACAGAGCGAGTTCCAGGCATTGCAGCAAACAGCTTTGGGAGAGGCAGCCAGGTCTCTGTTAGATGGAGGCTGGCCTGGTCTACACAGCAAGTTCCAGGCCAGCTGCAGCTACAGGGAGACCCTGTCTCAATAGCCCAGTGGCGCACAACTTTATTTTTTTTTTAATTTTTTTAAATTTTATTTATTTATGTATGTGCATGAATGTACTGTCTGCATGCAAGTTTGTGCACCTGTGTCGTGCAATGCTGCGTAAGTCAGAAGAGGGTGTCGGATTCCCCTGGAACTGGAGTTACAGACGGTTCTCAGCGGCCATGTGGGTGCTGGGGATCGAACCCGGGTCCTCTGTAAGAGAGGTCGGCACTCTTAATCGCTAGGCCATCTCTCCAGCCCCATGGCGCACAACTTTAATCCCAACACTTGGGGGCAGAGCCAGGTGGATCTCTGTGAGTTCAAGACCAGCCTGGTCTTCAGACTGGAATTGGTCTGCATAGTGAGTTCCAGGCGGCCTGAGGCTAAAGGGAGACCCTGTCTCGAAAATACAAAAAGGAAAGGAAGGAAATGAAGGAAAAAGGAAGGAAAGGAGGAGGGAGGGAGGGAGGGAGGGAATATTTACCTTAAAACCTGACAGAAGGGCTGATAGTTCTAGAATTCCTGGAAAGAAGCTGTGACTATACAAAAGTTGATTTGAGCCGGGCATGGTGGCGCACACCTTTAATCCTAGCACTTGGGAGGCAGAGGCAGGAGAATCTTTGTGAGTTCAAGGCCAGCCTGGTCTACAGAGTAAGTTCCAGAACAGCTGGGACTACAGGGAGACCCTGTCTAGAAAAGACCAAAAAAAAAAAAAAAAAAAAAAAAAAAAAAAAAAAAAAAGTTGATTTGATTGACTGATCAAAACTTAATAGTGTAGAGAAGCTGGAATGTTGCCAAGTCCAGAGCAGAATGATCTTGGGCATCTTTAGAACCCTTAAAAGCCATTCACTCCCTCCTCTGTAGGAGACATGGATGTCATCTGCAGCCTGTGCTGTTTTCCCTACTTTGGTGTAACCTCACTGATGTTTCTACCAATGTATCTGAAAAGTGCCTTGATTTAGGATTTTCTTTGCTGGTACCATAAAACTTAATGAAACTGTTACCCCAAAGCAACATAGAATTTGAATCTGTATTCCTGGGCTATGGTCACTCAGGATTGGCTCTAGAATAGAATAGACTATTTCTTATCCCCTTTGAGGTGAGAGTTCTATTTCTTGTCCTGACAGCTAATTCATACAATGATTCTATACTTTTCCAATTATGATGCCTCCACTTGAAGCATCAGGCTCTTCAAGTTGCTTTCCTTCCTTCAGTTAGCCAAGGAAATGAGGCAAGAGCCATATCCTGACTTAGCAAGAGCCAGACCTTGCTGCTCTAGTGTTTATGAACTATGGCAAGGGAGGGATCAGACAAGGACAATTATGGGGACCATAGGAAGGGAAAGAAACTCCTCACTCCAGTCTAACTGAAGAAGCCAAGTGACAGCCAGTAAGACAGCACAATCAACATCTGCGGTGAAGTTCTTGACACAAGGACAACATTCCTTTTACATAGATTTTTTTTTTTTTTTTTTTTTTTTTTTTGAGAAGCATGTCAAAATAGCAGTGAATGTTTAAATAGCTTGGGGCCTCGAAAGGGCCTTACTTCTTTCTCAGATATTTCCTGGAACTCTCTCAAACAAATAATTAACTTTTGTTTACAGTGAAAAAAATCCTCATTTCTCATGCAGCCTTGGAAGTCTGTGGTGTTACCTCATCAGTTGTGTACTATTTAATGCACCTCAGGACCTACTAAATGATCTCACTTAAAATCCTTAGCACCTTGGGCCAGGCATGGTGGCACACACGTGCTCATGCCCAGGGCTCCACAGTGAAACCCTGTCTTTAATCGTAGCACTTGGGAGGCAGAGGCAGGCGGATCTTTGTGAGTTCAAGGCCAGCCTGGTCTACAGAGTGAGTTCCAGGACAGCTGGGGCTACAGGGAGACTCTGTCTCAAAAAGACCAAAAAAAAAAAAATTCCAACTTTGCCTCAAGCTTCAAACCTGCTTCATATTGGCTCGTCCTGAAATTATTTTCTGTGGTTAAAGTTAAGAACCGCAGCTTCGGGGCTGGAGAGATGGCCTAGCGGTTAAGAGTGCCGACCGCTCTTGCAGAGGACCCGGGTTCGATCCCCAGCACCCACATGGCAGCCAAGAACTGTCTGAAACTCCAATTCCAGGAGAGCTCCAGTTCCAGGGGAATCCGACACCCTCTTCTGACCTCCGCGGCATTGCACACACGGGTGCATAAACTTGCATGCAGACAGTCTGAAACTCCAATTCCAGGAGAGCTCCAGTTCCAGGGGAATCCGACACCCTCTTCTGACCTCCGCGGCATTGCACACACGGGTGCATAAACTTGCATGCAGACAGTACATTCATACACATACAGAAATAAATTTTAAAAATTTTTAAAAAAATGGGCTGGAGAGATGGCCTAGCGGTTAAGAGCGCCGACCGCTCTTACAGAGGACCCGGGTTCGATCCCCAGCACCCACATGGCGGCCGAGAGCCGTCTGAAACTCCAATTCCAGGAGAACTCCAGTTCCAGGGGAATCCGAGACCCTCTTCTGACATCCGCGGCATTGCACGACACGGGTGCACAAACCTGCATGCAGACAGTACATTGATACACATACTGAAATAATAAAAAATTAAAAAAAAAAAAAAAAAAGAACCGCAGGCTTCAAGAGCGGGCTGTTGGGTGCACACCCTTTAATCCTAGCACTTGGAGGCAGAGGCAGGTGGATCTTTGTGAGTTCAAGGCCACCCTGGTCTACAGACGAGTTTTCCAGGACAGCTGGGGCTACAGGGAGACCCTGTCTTGAAAAGACCAAAACAAAAAAACAAACAAACAAAACTCAAAAAATTAAATCAAAATAAAAAATAGTCTTTTTTTGGTCTTTTTGAGACAGGGTCTCCCTTTAGTCCCAGCTGGCCTGGAGCTCACTATGTAGACCAGGCTGGCCTTGAACTACACTGAGATCCTCCTTTCTCTGCCTCTGGAAGTGCTGGGGTTAAAGGCATGCGCTACCATGCCCAGCTTAATCTTTTTAAACAATTTTTTTTTTTTTTTTTTTTTTTTTTAGTCACGTGGTCTCCCTGTATGCCCTAGCAACTTCACTATGTAAAACCAGGCTGGTCTGGATCTCAGAGATCCACCGACTCTGCCCCCCAATGCTGGGATTTTAAAGCATGTACCACCATGCCAGCTTTGAATAATTTTTTTAGACTCCAAGAAAAGAATAAAAAAAAAATCACAGCTTCACATGGGTGGACATTTCTGAAAATAATTTCTCGAGCTGTGCAAGCAACAGTAAAGTAAGAAGCTGTGTGTCCAGCTTGTGCCCCACAGACACTGACACGCTTAGCATCTGGCAAGGACTACAAGGAGAAAGGCCGGACAAGGCTGGTTTAAGCACACAGCCCATCTGGCCAATTACACTGCTTTTCCTGCCATCAAAATGCCTTAGAACCTTCTCATAGGGGCTCTATGAACTAAACCTTCATAGCAGGCAAACACAAGAAGATTTACATGCAGCAGGAAGAGAAGCAAACAAAAACAAATATGAGTCTCTAATGTTTGTCTTTTTGAGCTAGAACTTTGCCATGTAGCCCAGGCGGGCCTTGAAAACTTGAGATCCTAACGACCTCACCCCTCAGTAACCTCTGGCCTCTCTACTAGAACATGAGAAGCAGGACAATGCACAGTGGGAGCCTTCCCTGGATGAGCAGGGCAGGACGAGCCCCTTGGAGGCATGGAGACTGCCTACTTGTGGCACTTCTGTGATTTGTATTTGTCTTTTCTTATTTCCTAGCTTGCCTGGCTGTTGGCTTAGGAATATTATTTGTGATCCTTTGAAAACTATACTTTTTTGTTTTAATTTTTTTTTTATTAATTTTATTTATTTCTGTATGTGTACGAATGTATTGTCTGCATGCAAGTCTGTGCACCCGTGTCGCGCAATGCCGCGGAGGTCAGAAGTGGGCGTCGGATTCCCCTGGAGCTGGAGTTCTCCTGGAGTTGGAGTTTCAGACGGCTCTCAGCCGCCATGTGGGTGCTGGGGATCGAACCCGGGTCCTCTGCAAGAGCGGTCGGCGCTCTTAACCGCTAGGCCATCTCTAACTACTTTTTAGTTTCACTGATTTCTGTCTATGGAGTTCCTGTATTCAATTTCATTGATTTCTGGTTCTTTTAATTATTTTTCCTCACTTACTTTGGATTTATTTTGCTCACTCTTTTCTACTTTGGTTGTTTAAGTTACTGATTTTAAATATTTTCTCAAGTATTTTGAAATTTCCAGTTATGCCTCCAAATTGACTTACAGTGTAATTCCATTGTCATCTGAGAGTGGATAACATGATTTCAATTTGTTTGAATTTTTTTAGGTGAGACCAGTGAGAGAGAGGATTCAGCAAGCAAAAACAGCACTCGCTTCGTAAGCCTGGAAACCTGAGGTTGATCCCCAGAACTCACACTGGGAAGTGAGAGTGACTCCTGGAAGTCTGACCTCCATATGCACATAGTGACAAGTGTGCATACATGTTTAAAATATATATATACATGCATGTATAGATATATGTGTATGTAAGGAGACGGCTCAGTATATAAAATATATATGTATATATATCATATGTGTGTATGTAAGGAGATGGCTCAGTATATAAAGCACTTGCCAGGAGTCCCCAGAACCCAAGTAAAAGCTGGTAATGTGCATGTGTGATCCCAGTGTTCCTATGGAAATGCACATGTATGATCCCAGTGTTCCTATGGTAATGAGCATGTGTGATCCCAGTGTTCCTATGGTAATGCGCATGTGTGATTCCCAGTGTTCCTATGGTAATGAACATGTGTGATTCCCAGTGTTCCTATGGTAATGCGCATGTGTGATTCCCAGTGTTCTGATGGTAATGCGCATGTGTGATTCCCAGTGTTCTGATGGTAATGCGCATGTGTGATCCCAGTGTTCCTATGGTAATGCGCATGTGTGATCCCAGTGTTCCGATGGTAATGCGCATGTGTGATCCCAGTGTTCCGATGGTAATGCACATGTGTGATCCCAGTGTTCCGATGGTAATGCGCATGTGTGATCCCAGTGTTCCGATGGTAATGCGCATGTGTGATCCCAGTGTTCTATGGTAATGTGCATGTGTGATTCCCAGTGTCCCTATGGTAATGAACATGTGTGATTCCGAGTGTTCCTATGATAATGCACATGTGTGATTCCCAGTGTTCCGATGGTAATGCACATGTGTGATCCCTGTGTTCCGATAGTAATCCGCATGTGTGATCCTGTGTTCCGATGGTAATGCACATGTGTGATCCCACTGTTCCGATGGCAAGATGGGAGGTAGACAATCCACAGAAGCTCACAGGCCACCTAGCCTGGTCTACACAGCAGTAAACAACAAAGGTGGAAAGAACCTACAAGTGAGGTCCTTTGACCTCCACAAGAATGCTGTGATATGAACACACACATCCACAAAATGTATAATTAAAAACCCATTTTAATTAATTAAATGTACTAAAGTGAGATTTATGATGCAAAATGCGGCATATGTATCATGGGAGCTGGACAAGGCTCTGCCACTGTTGGATGAAGCTGTCCACGCTTGTCAGCTACATACAGTGGAATGATAGTGCCACCGAGTTCAACTGTGTTTACTGATTCTCTGTACTGAATGTCCATTTCTGATAGAAAGATGCTGAAGTCTCCAAATAAAAGATCCACCGCTTTCTCCTTGCAGTTCTATCAGGTTTTGTCTCACACACTGTGATGTGCTGCTGTTAGGCACATCACACTAACAATCACTATATCCGGTTAGACTAGCAGTAGCATTCCCCTTGTTAGGTAATACCCGTCTACCCCTGGTAAAACTTTCCTCACTTCGTAGTCTTCTATGTCTGGAGGTGACAGAGTTATTCCCATTTTCTTTGGTTAGTGTTAATATGGTAGTTTGGGGCCATCTTTTTTCTTCTGATGGCACTGGGAATCTGATCTGGGCTGTGCCCATGTATGAATTTCACCCTAATTCAGCCTTTTTAATATTTAAGAGTTTTTTTTTTTTTTTTAATTTCTGTATGTGTATGTCTGCATGCAGGTTTGTGCACCCGTGTCATGCAATGCCGCAGAGGTCAGAAGAGGGTCTCCGATTCCCCTGGAACTGGAGTTCTCCTGGAATTGGAGTTTCAGACGGTCTCGGCTGCCATGTGGGTGCTGGGGATCGAACCCGGGTCCTCTGTAAGAGCGGTCGGCGCTCTTAACCGCTAGGCCATCTCTCCAGCCCCTAAATGCACATGAGCAAGTTGCCAACAGCCTGTTTTCTTGTGGTCATCCACCACCCTTGTCTCTTACACTCTTTCCACCTTCTCTTGTATATTGGTCCTTGATCCACGGGAGGCAAGGATTTAATATAGGAGTCCTATCCAGGAACTCAAATTCTGCAATCTCTTATTCACTGCATTTTGGGCAATTATGGCTTTCTGTGGAAGTCACCATCTGTTGCATGAGGAAGCTTCACTGGTGAGAATTGAGAAATTCATTAATATTCTCTCTGACATCTGTTTTACTATGTTCCAAGAACCTAAGGCATTAGAAGGTCCATTGTATATTTGTCATTTAGGGCTGGGCATCTCACAGACATTTTTTCTGTGTTTGAACAGTTGTGGAACTCTGTCATAGTCTCCACCTGTTGCAAAAAGAAGTTTCTTCAATGAGTGTTAAGAGGTACACTTTATAGACATAAGGACACATAAAATAAGATATTATATTTGTCAAGGATGTGACAGGTTTTTCTCTAGGATCTATAACCTCTCCAACTATGTGAATTTGGCTATATTTACAGTACCATACATGAGTTTCCAATCATTAAGCTAAGTTTAAGTCCAATTAAATAGCTGCTGTTTACCTCCACGTGAAAATTGTTACTATTAGACCCATAGTAGTAATTCGCTGTGCTGGTAATTTGGGGGTTATTAGGCTGTACATCTGAGACTGAACCATTGATTTATTGTTCTCCCTTACCAGCTTGCATAGTATCCTGTGATACTGCCACAACTAGTCTTCAAGGAGCAGGCTTCCAGGTCAGTTTCAGCTCCATTGAGCAAGTTTTGTGTATGAAGAATTATGTCCTGTCTTCAACAATAGGGTCTTACCTTCAAGTTCTGGTAGGTGACCAAGGGCTGTGGCAATAGCCTGTGTTATTTTGGAAGTCTCATTGACTAATATGACAAGGAACTTGAAGGGAACTTTCCCCTGCCTGGCAATTGTATTTGCTACTGTTTAACAGGTTTTGTGTGTGTGGGTTTTTTTGTTTTTTTTTTTTTTGCTGTGTAACTGAAGACAACCTTGAACTCCTGATCTTCCTGCCTCTACTTAATCAGTGCTGGATTATAGGCAGGTACTACACCATGCTCTACTTATTCAGTGCTAGGGGTGGTGTTTGCATTCAATAAACAAGCACGCTAACAGCTGAGTTTCTTCTTCCCAGGACACCGCTTCTTTTTGAGGCAGGATATCATGTGTCAGCCAGCTTGGTGGTCTCTATCTCTAGTCCTCAGTCTTCTTGTGTCTTCCTCTACAGTGCTGGGGTTGCAGACATGGGCTACTCTGCAAGACTTGGTTTATTATCTTACTGTACCTTCATAAAAATATTTATTTTGCTGATTTCTCTCATTTTTTTCTTTTTTAATGGTTTTACTCCATGTCTTATTATTTATTTTCTTCATGTTAATTGTGTTCACTCTAACATTGCACTCCAAGCCCTTGATTTAATTCTTAGCTCATTTTATTCCTCTTTCTCACTTTCCAACATATGTATAAATCCTCCCTCAGTATTCCATTTAGATAATTAATACTTCTATTGTGTTTCATTCTGAATGAGATGTCATTTCTAATTTCTTTTGAAGCTCAAGGGTATTTAGTAATAATTTTTCAAGAAAATGGATTTCTAAACTTTCTTGCTGTTAATAATGCACATACTCAGTCATTTAATGTCCATATGGCTTTTAAGTTACCTTATCATAATAGTCTTACGAGGTAAGTGCATTCATTATCCATTTTCTTATAGAAGAAGAAACAAAAGCATGAAGAAGTTGAACCATGCTTCCAGAAATAAGAATCTATGAGTTAAACTGGGCATGGCAGTACAGGCCTAGAGTCCAAGCATTCTAGAAGCTGAAGCAAGAGAATTAAGAGTTCAAGGACAGCCCAGGTTACCTGGGAGCTCTTTTCTCAAAATCAAACATACCATCAACACAACTACAGTAAGAAAAATATCAGAAAGTAACATAGCCAACTTAAAGTCAAATTTAAATCTAGATCTGAGCTTTCCAAGACAACATTCTAAAACAGAATTAAGATTGAAGAAAAATGTAGTTTATCAAAATGGAACTTTGGTAAAACAATAAATAGGTAATACTAGAAATTAAGTATAATCTGTAGGGGAAATAATAGTTTCTTAGCTATTTAAGTGAAACATAAGCAGCCAATTCCAAATGTTTAAGAAAAGTATAAAATTGGAAACTAGGTGACATATTTAATAAATAGAAGCATCCAAATAAGATAGAGACACTTAATAACCCATAATCAGAAATCCTACTGGGTATTTTTGCTAAGATAAATTTCTGGCAAAATTCTATACATGATTACCATCAAAATGGTAATGATAGTTATTACATTCTGGGTTCTTATCTCACTGAAGGAATGGTTTATTTATCACACATTTCCCCTGTGGTTNTTTCTCCTTGCAGTTCTATCAGGTTTTGTCTCACACACTGTGATGTGCTGCTGTTAGGCACATCACACTAACAATCACTATATCCGGTTAGACTAGCAGTAGCATTCCCCTTGTTAGGTAATACCCGTCTACCCCTGGTAAAACTTTCCTCACTTCGTAGTCTTCTATGTCTGGAGGTGACAGAGTTATTCCCATTTTCTTTGGTTAGTGTTAATATGGTAGTTTGGGGCCATCTTTTTTCTTCTGATGGCACTGGGAATCTGATACTGGGCTGTTGGCCCATGTATGGAATTCACCGCTAATTCAGTCCTTTTTTAATATAGAGATTTATTTTTTTTTTTATTTCTGTATGTGTCATGAAGTAACTACTTGTACTGCCATGCAATGGTCCTTGTGCACTCGTGCTGGCATGCCCGCGTGAGGTCAGAAAAGAGGGCGTTTTGGATTCCCTGGAATCTGGAGTTTCTCATGGAATTGGAGCTCCAGACGGTTCTCGGCTGCCATGTTGAGGTGCTGGGGCATCGAACCCGGGTCCTCTGTAAGGTTGGCGCTCTTATAACCTGCTACCAGCCCCTCCAGCCCCTTTTAATAATTATCTAAACATTAAACTTGGATCTATTTTTTTTTTTTTTTTTTGGATCTTTTTGAGACAGGTCTCCTGTAAGCCAGCGTGTCCTGGAACTCCACTTTTGTAGACAGCGCTGCCTTGACTTCACAAAGATAAAAAAAAAAAAAACCCTGCTAACGCTAAGTGCTAGGATTAAAGGCAGTGGCACCACCACGGCCACCCAGATAATGTCATTTTTTTTTCATTTTATTTTCTTTATTAATATGGAATTGTACTGTTCTGCTATGTAGGAGTGGCTGTGCACCGCGTGTACAATGCCTCAATGCGCCGCGGGGTCAGAAGAGGGTCCGTGTTCCCCTGGAACTGGAGTTCTCGCTCGAAATTGGAAGTAAGACGGTTGTTAGCCACCATGTGGGGTGCTGGGGATCGAACCCGGTCTCTCTGCAAGAGCAGTCCGGTGCTCTCAACCCCTAGGCTACTCTATCTCCAGCCGCCGAACAATTTCTTTTTTTTTTTTATCTTTTTTTTTTATCTTTTTTGATACAGGGTCATCCCTCGGAAGCCCCAGCTGTCCTAGAGAATTTCCGGCTTCTGTAGACCAGGCTGGCCTCTTGTAACTCAAGAGAACTAATGCCTGCCTCTGCCTCACCTGTGCAAGGATAAAGAGCAGGTGGCGCACCACACCCACAGGCATTTGTCTTCATCTTATTTCTCTCATTGTGAATATTTTTTCACTCGGAAGGCAGTTTATAATTTCACATGAATATACTTCTTTGTTCATTTTAAAGTAGTTTTCCTAGAGTTTACATGTACACATAACAATGAATCTATGTCCTTTTTCAAATAGTACTAATTAGTTCAGTCTGTTCAAGTACCTCAGTAACAAAATATCCCTAATTCCCATTTCCCTTCGTGTCACTGCTGCAGCTCCTTTCATACATGCACACTCAAGTATGAACTACTGTTCATTCGAACTTTTGTTAGATCAACTGGTAAGAAGGATTCAAGCCTTCTGATCACCTTGATTTTAGAACTCCTGACCTCTACATCATAAATTTGGAGTTTTGTTTTGGGGGTTTGGGGTGGTTCTTTTGTTATGCATTTGGTCTTTTTTTTATTTTTTAAAACGGTTACCTTTTCGCTGTCAGGCTTCTTTTCTTCGAGTTCTAAGGCATCTAGAGTACTATCTCCGCCTTTCCTGAACTACTTGGGCGGCACTGCCTCTGATACACCAACTGCACAGTGGATTAAAGGTGTAAGGCCCAATCACACCTTCAAATTATGTTTTTAAAATTTAATTTATTTTGCCAGGCGTGGTGACACACAGCCTTATTACTAATCTATCACTTGAGAGGCAGAAGGCAGGTGGTTTGTGCAGTTCAAAGGCCAGCTGTAGGTCGTACAGAGGAGTTCCAGGCAGCTGGGGCTTTCAGAGAGAAAAGACACTTTTGAAAAAACAAAAAAAAAATTTTTTTTACTTTTTTATTATTATGTGTATGAATTGTACTGTCCATGTAATCAATGCACGCACTTGTCATGGAATGCTGTGCGGAGGTTCAGAAGAGGGCATCAAGATTTCTCTGGAACGGATTAGATCAAAAAGACGGTTTACTCAGCATGCCACATGTGGGTGGACAAGGAATCGAAACCCCGGTCCTCTGCAAGAGCAGTCTGGCGCTCTCTTAACCACATTAGGCCACCTCTCATCCAGCCCCAGAATTTGGTTTTTGTTAAGCCAATAAGATTTTGTAGGACAGCTTACAGCATAGGAAATTACAATACAATTTGTAGTTTTTCTTTTAATTTTCTTATATATATTTTTATTTACTTTTTTTTTTTTTTTTTTTTTTCTTTGTGTAAATGGTGTACTGCGCTATGCAAGCTGTGACTCGTGTTTCTGCAATGCCCACGGAGGTCAGACAGAAAGAGATGGTTCTCGTGATTCCTGGAACTGGACAGTTCTCCTGGAATTGAGAGTTTCAGATGTTCTCGCCACCATATGGACGGTGCTGGGGATATAGAAAACCTGGAGTCCTACTGTAAGAGCGGTTAGGCGCTCTTAACCGTCTACGGCCATCTCTCCAAGCCCATAAACAAATGTTGTAGGTTTTTATCAATGTAGGGGTTTAGACTGTTTCTAAAGTAGTTTACTTGCCCTTTTGGCCTTTTTCTTTTTTTTTTAATTTATTGTTATTTATTTTTTATGTTTAATGTATTGTCTACATGTTAGGTTCCTGTGCAACCCGATGTCGAGCAGTTCACGGTACTACATTAACCACTAGCGCCTATCCCTCCAGCGCCCTGCCTCGTTTTCTCTCTTATTCTTAGGACTCTAAAAACATTGGTATCACGTTGATGCCTGCCTCCCACAGATTTTCTTGATACCATGTTCTGTTAAGTCTTCTGCCACCATCACACTTCTTGCTGAGGCCTGTCTAGGCCATGTCTTCTATTGAGATTATCGCTACCAACCTCTTTTTTAAACAAGTTTTCCTCATGGATCGCGCGGAAAACGTAAACAATAGTTGTGGCGCACGCCTAATCCTAGCCTCTGAGAGGGCAGAATGGGCCAGTCGTATTTGTGATTCAAGGCCAACTTGGTCTACTCAGAGCCCAGTTCCAGGACAGCTGGGCCATAGGGAGACCCCTGTTTTGAAAAAGGACACCAAAAAAAAAAAAAAAAAAAAAATTTTCCTCATTAGTCACCTGAATTTATTTGTATATTTGTAACTGCTGTTTCAAAGTCCCTGTGAGTCTAAACTCTGGGGACATTCCAAGACAGCTTCTGCTGACTGCTATCCCTTATAGGAATTATCTTTCTGGGGCTGGAGAGATGGCCTAGCAGTTAAGAGTGCCAACCGCCGACCGCTCTTACAGAGGACCCGGGTTCGATCCCCAGCACCCACATGGCTTGCACGACACGGGTGCACAAACTTGCATGCAGGCAATACATTCATACACATACAGAAATAAATAAAATTTAAAAAAAAAAGGAATTATCTTTCTTTCCTTTCATGTCTTTTTTTTTTTTTTATGTGTATGAATCTTTCTCCTGCAAGTATGTAGATGCATCATGTATATGCAATGGCCACAGTGGCCAGAAGAGGGCATCAGATTCCCCTGGAACTGGAGTTGTCTAGCACATGTGGGTGCTGGGAACGGAAACAGAGTCCTCTAGAAGAGCAGCTAGTTCTTAACCTATGAGCCAACTCTCCAGCCCCTCTGCCTGCCCAGACTTTTTTGGAGACAGGGTCTCACTATGAACACTAACCCACCTGGAAGTTGCTATGTAAAACTGGGCTCAAACTCAGATCAACCTGCCTCTGCCTCTTTACAGGTCTTTTCACAGTTGAAAAAGGACATTTCTGTTGAAAACTGGACAATTTGGGGCTGGAGAGATGGCTCAGCGGTTAAGAGCACTGACTGCTCTAGCAGAGGACCCGGGTTTGATTCCCAGCATCCACATGATGGCTAAGAACCGTCTTTAAGTGGGGCATGAATAAAAAAATAATTAATTAATTTAATTTAATTTAAAAAAAAGAAAACTGCACAATTCTATTTTAATTTTCCCCTCTAAAGACTGGTGTAGCTGCTATTTTTAATTTTTATTTAGCAATGTGCTTGTACTAACTAAACTTTGTGGACTTTACTAGACCTGCAGCAAGTCCAAGTTTATGAGAAATTAAAAAAAAAAAACCTGAAGCTGACGACATATGTAGTTCAGGTGGTGGAGTACTTGCTTAGTACTTCCTTAGCATGCAAGAAGCTGGGGTTTGATCCCCAAAGCCACATAACCCAAGTGCTGTGGTTGTCACCCACATGGACAACCATCTGTAACCCCAGTTCCAGGGAATCCAACACCCTCTTCCAGCTTCCACACACACTGCATGACATGGGTGCCCTTACAAACATGCAGCAGAACACTCACACACATGGGTGCCCTTACATACATGCAGCAGAACACTCACACACATTAAAAATAAAAATAAAAAATAAAAACAATTTTAAAGATTAACATACAAAAGATAGCTGTCAGGAAGACTAGAAAGAAGCCTTTCCTGACTTGGGCTTCATGCTGAGACCAGTTTGCAGAGAAAGAGTGGAAGCCCTGCCCCACCCAGGCTTCACATAAGGAACAAAGAATGCACAAAAAAGCCTACAATCTGAGCTGGAGAGATGGCTCAGCAATTAAGAACAATTACAGAACTGTCCCTAACTCCAGTTACAGGGGAATCCAATGCCCTCTTCTGATTTCCACAGGCACTGTACAACATGGATACACTCACACACATGCAGGCAATACACTCACTCACATAAAATAAAAAGTAATTTTTTAAAAAAACTCTAAAATCTAGCCGGGCATGGTGGTGCACACCTTTAATCCCAGCACTCAGGAGACAGAGGCAGGTGGGTCTCTATGAGTTCAAGGCCAGCCTGGTCTACAGGGCAAGCTCCAGACCAGCTGGGACTAAAGGGAGACCCTGTCTTAAAAATACCAAAAATAAATAAATAAATAAATAAATAAATAAATAAATAAATAAAAACCCTAAAGTCTGCCAGGGGTGGTGTCACACGCCTTTAATCCCACAACTCAGGAGGCAAAGGCAGGCAGATCTCTGAGTTCAAGGCCAGCCTGGTCTACACAGTGAGTTCCAGGACAGCCAGGGCTACAGGAAGACCCTGTCTCAAAAAGACCAAAAAAAATGGGGGGTCTGGAGAGATGGCCTAGCAGTTAAGAGCACTGACTGCTCTTTTTTGTATTATTATTTATTTTTGTATGTGTGTGAATGTACTGTCTACATGCAGGTCTGTGCACCCGTGTCGTGCAATGCCACTGAGATCAGAAGAGGGTCTCAGATTCCCCTGGAACTGGAGTTCTCCTTGGAACTCTGAGCCAATTCCAAGACGACGTAAGTGTATAAGTTAATACTAAAAGGGAATAGAGATTACAGACACACTAGATTTCATACTGGCTCACCCAAGCCATTGTGTGAAGGGTTACGAAAAAACTGGATGACTGAGCACTGAGGAATCGAAACCCAGAGCTCATCTCAAAGAGCAAGTCAGGCAAACTCTATTTTTTTTAATTTAATCAGTCGGCGCTCTTTTTTTCTTTTTTTTTAATTTAATCAGTCGGCGCTCTTAACTGCTAGGCCATCCCTCTAGCCCAGCGCCGACCGCTCTTGCAGAGGACCCGGTTTTGATCCCCAGCACCCACTTGGCGGCTGAGAACCAATTTTAACTCCAGTTCCAGGGGAATCCGACACCCTGTTGCATTGCACAACACAGGTGCACAAATCTACATGCAGACAGTATTCATATAAATAAATAAATTAATTAATTTTTTTAAAAAGGCTTCTCATGATCCTCGTTGGCTTACTGCTTATTCAATAACAGAACCATTTCTGTCTTTTCTACAACTGTGAAGAGTTATTTTCTAGGAAGGCAGATTATATTTTTAATTTTCCTCAATATAAATATAAAGAATACCCCACTGCCTTCCCACCTCATCCCCACTGCCTTCCCCACCCTCATCCCCGCTGCCTTCCCACCTCATCCCCACTGCCTTCCCGCCCTCATCCCCACTGCCTTCCCGCCCTCATCCCCACTGCCTTCCCGCCCTCATCCCCACTGCCTCCCCACCTCATCCCCACTGCCTTCCCACCCTCATCCCCACTGCCTTCCCGCCCTCATCCCTATTCCATTCCCACCCAGAGCGGCCCGTCCCAGGCCCCATGGACACTACATGGCCCACCCATCCATGACTTCTGGCTCTACTGAAGTGCCAGAGTTAGTTAGACCTGACTTTTCCTCCTCCCCTCTGCATCCTTAGAACAAGTTTTGAGTCAAAGGCATGAGTTCAAGGCTTGGTATGACCCCTGCTTACCACTGTACCCTCACATCGCCAACTCACTTCTTCCTTTTCTATTCTCCAGCCCCAACAAAAGCCTAAACACCAAGAGAACAGAAGGCATGTCTGTAACTCAAGCACATCTAGATAAAAATGTACCAAAGAGCAATACTGGTAGAGCAAGTTTAGTATCTGAAGTGGAAGGCAAGCAAATGTTAAACCATGAAGGCAGAAGCAGGTGCCTTCTACAACTTTGCTTCCTAGGTAATTAACACAGGCTGGAAGGCTTGGACAAGAGTGGAGCTAAATCAATTTATGAACCAGAAACAAGTATGATGGAACACAATAACAGCACTCAGCATCTATTTGGAGGGCAACTTGAAATTACTACATACCAACTGAGTCTCCCATTTAGGTACTTATTCCTGCTTCCATCCCTAAACCTCCCTGTGAGTAACCAGAAGTCTAGACACATATTTGAAGATATACTTAAGCTAAGACAGAGTTGGCTGAGAAACTTCTTTAACTCCAGTTCCAGGGGAATCCTATACCCTCTTCTGACCTCCGCGGCATTGCACGACACGGGTGCACAAACCTACATGCAGACAGTACATTCATGCACATAAAATAAATAAATAAATAAATAAATAAATAAATAAATAAACCTGGTCTACAGAGTGAGTTCCAGGACAGCTGAGGCTACAAGGAGACCCTGTCTTGAAAAGACATAAATAAATAAATAAATAATTTTTTTATTAATTTTATTTATTTCTGTATGTGTATGAATGTACTGTCTGCATGCAAGTCTGCGCACCCGTGGCGTGCAATGCCGCGGAGGTCAGTAGAGGGTCTCAGATTCCCCTGGAACTGGAGTTCTCCTGGAATTGGAGTTTCAGACGGCTCTCGGCCGCCATGTGGGTGCCGGGGATCGAACCCGGGTCCTCTGTAAGAGCAGTCGGCGCTCTTAACCGCTAGGCCATCTCTCCAGCCCCAATAAATAAACAATTTTTAAAAGACATTTTTTGGAACTGAATGTATGAGCATTAAGCAAGATGATTACTTACTTTCCTAGATGCTTTGGCAAAATATCTAACAAAAGCAACTTAAGGAGGTCACCTTGCTGGCAGTGAAGGAGACACTACTGCTGCCTGCCCCTGCAGCCCCCATCCTGTGCCCACTTCCTTTTGCACCCCACCACTCATACATGGAACAATTCAAACAATTCAGTAAAATAAAAGCCTATATTACTGCAAAAAAAAAAAAAAAAAGCAACTTAAGGGACAAAGGATTTATTGTGGCACCTGGATTGGGAGTCCAGCCCATCATGGCAGGAGCAGCACTGTGGCCAGGACGAAGGTCATAAGACCTTGAGGAAGAAGGTCATAAGAGCTTGAGGAAGAAGGTCATAAGAGCTTGAGGAAGAAGGTCATAAGAGCTTGAGGAAGAAGGTCATAAGAGCTTGAGGAAGATGGGGCAGTTGGGCAGAAACCAAGGCCAGCTATAGCCCATAAGCTCCAACCCTCACTCCTATGAGCCACTTCTCCAGCTAGGTCCGGCCTCCTAAAGGTTCTACAATCTCCCAAAATCACACCACCAGCTTGGAACCCAGTGTTTGAACAGATGAGCCAATAGCGCACATTTTGCACTCAGATCCATACAATAGAGGAGCAGTACTGCTCTTCTGATGAGATCTCCCTCCATACTTGACATGTGATCCCTTGGGCACACAGGTCTTTCAATAATTTTTTCTTTTTTTTAATATTTTTTCCCACTTGGATCATTTGCTTATTTTTTTAAGGGATTCTACTATATAATAGCACAGTTTTCAGATAACACTGACGTTACTCAGTTTGCTGTACAATTAGGTAATTGGTGCAGTTTTTGAAGTGAGCCAAATTATTAAGCATAAGAAATGAATGTGCCGGGCGTGGTGGCGCACGCCTTTAATCCTAGCACTTGGGAGGCAGAGGCAGGCGGATCTTTGTGAGTTCAAGGCCAGCCTGGTCTACAGAGCGAGTTCCAGGACAGCTGGAGCTACAGGGAGACCCTGTCTCAAAATGACCAAAAAAAAAAAAAGAAATGAATGTAAGTAACACTCATGTAAAACCAACTTGCAAGTTGGTTTTGAACAACCCAAGGTTCCCATAGTCCAGCTGGAGAAGCTTGTATGCACGAGCATGTTGATCAAATTCAATAATTTTTTCAAGATTTTTATTTATGTGTATGTGTGTCTATGTCTGCCACATGTATGCGGATGCCCACCGAGGGCACTGCATCACCTGGAGCTGGACTTACAGCCAGTTGTGAGCTGCTCAACATGAGTCCTGGCCACTGAACTCAAGTCCTCTGGAAGAGTAGGAAGCGCTCCTAACTTCTGAGCCATCTCTCCAGCACTATTAAGATATAAATTTCTCGCCGGGCGTGGTGGCGCACGCCTTTAATGCTAGCACTTGGGAGGTAGAGGCAGGCGGATCTTTGTGAGTTCAAGGCCAGCCAGGTCTACAGAGTGAGTTCCAGGACAGCTGGGGCTACAGGGAGACCCTGTCTTGAAAAGACCAAAAAAAAGAAAAAATCTCTTTTAACCTCTAAGCAATGCTTACCAGTCAAATTATAAAAATTCCATTGTATACATGTATGAAATTCTCAAACAATAAAAGTTCCAAACTATAGTTATTCATAAACGTATAAAAATGATTCAGGAAAGTAAAAGCTCACACAAGGCTTAATAGCCTCCTCTGGAGCTTTATTGTGCTTTGAATCAGAATCTCTAGTGATCAGACAATATTCTATTGAGGCAAGCCCAGACTCAGAAGGGCAAACACCCATGTTCTCTCTCATACATGGCCCCTGGATTCTAANAGTATTTATTTATGTGTATGTGTGTCTATGTGCCACATGATGCGGATGCCCACCGAGTGCACTGCTCACCTGGAAGCTGGTACTCTTACAGCCACGTTGTGTAGCCTGCTCAAAATGAGTCCTGGCCCATGAACTCAAGTCCTCTGGAAGAGTAGAAAGCGCTCTAACTTCTGAGCATTCTCCAGCACTATTAAGATATAAATTATTACTGCCGGGCGGTGGCGCACAGCCTTTAATGTGCTAGCACTTGGAAGGTAAGAGTGGCAGGCGGGATCTTGTGAGTTCAAGGCCAGCAGGGTCTAAAGAGTGAATGTTCCAGGACAGCTGGGGGCTACAGGGAGACCCTGTCTTGAAAGACCAAAAAAAAAAAAAAAAAAAAAAAAAAAAAAAAGATATAAATTTCTCCTAGTTCCAAGGCTTCACACATGCCCTTCCCTCTCTTCACCCAATCTGAGTGCTTGTTGTCTGACCTACACACTATTTTCTCCGGAAAGCCGTCCCTGTGTCTCTCTACTCCGGTGCCAGCCGCGGACACAGACCCCGGACCCCAGCAGCAGAACACGCCTCGGCCAGGACTCAGTCTCTGCGCCCTTACCCACCTTCCCTCCGTAGGCCCGCGGCATCCCCTGCTGCCCTCACCTGGACGATCCGGAGCACCAGCCTCAGCTCCAGACAGGACACTGTCCTCCCCACTGCCTGCCACCCCGGGATTCCTGGTTCCCAGCACTTACCTAGTGGACAGAGAACCCATAGTCAACAAACCTCATTCTCCAGGCTCGGAAGTGACGCAAGCACAGTCCTCCTCCTTTGTCTTCCGGAGGGAAATTCGGAAGGAAGTGATATGGGTTCCGTTCACTTTCAGGAAAAACTAAATTTAGGCTACAGAACTGGGCAGGATTGCACCCTTGGGAGGTGGAGACCCGAAGATCAAGAATCTAAGGTTAGGGCTGGAGAGATGGCCTAGGGGTTAAGAGCGCTGACTGCTCTTTCAGAAGACCCGAGTTCGATCCCCAGCACCCACATGACAGCTGAGAACCATCTTTAACTCCAGTACCAGGGGAATCTGACACCCTCTTCTGACATTCATACACATACAAATTTTTTTTAATTAAAAAAAAAAAGAATTCAAGGTCATCCTCAGCCTGGGCCACTTAATACTCTCTCAAAAAACAAACATTTATGCTATACTTATCAACCTTGTAGTAAAGAACACTGTGATATTGATGCAAAGATGGGGGTGGGGGGCAGTAAAAAAAAGAAGAGAAGCTAGAAACAGACCTACACGTAAGTAGTCAATTTTCCTCTCAAGTAGCCACTGTTCTAAAACTAGGACTTGGGAGGCAGAGGCAGGTGGATCTTTGTGAGTTCAAGGCCAGCCTGGTCTACAGAGTGAGTTCCAGGACAGCTGGGACTACAGGGAGACCCTGTCTCAAAAAGACCAAAAACAAAACAAAACAAAACAAAACAAAAAAACTAGGAACGTTCCATTCTATCAATAGACCTAGGTCTATCAATTGAGGGGAAAATGAAACTTTTCAAGACAGGCTCTCACTGTGTAGCCCAAGCTGATCCACCTGCCTCAACTGCCTAAATGGTGGGATGACAGGATGCATACCACTACAAACAGGGGGGAAAAAAAATCCTCGTCCCTTATACCTCATGCAAAAAAAAATTCTAGGGGCTGGAGAGATGGCTCAGCGGTTAAGAGCACCAACTGCTCTTGCAGAAGACCTGGGTTCCATGTGAAAAGTACAACTCTAGAAAAGAACTAGGATATCATGGCCATAGACAGGGAAAATAGTAGGCGAAACATAAACATCAACCCCAAAAGCTGATAAATGTCAACATCAAAAGACGCCATTAAGAAAGTGAAAGTAGGCCGGGCATAGTGGCACAGGCCTTTAATCCTAGCACTTGGGAGGCAGAGGCAGGCGGATATTTGTGAGTTCAAGGCCAGCCTGGTCTACAGAGTGAGTTCCAGGACAGCTGGGGCTACATAGAGAACCTGTCTCGAAAAGACAAAAAAAAAAAAAAGTGAATTGTCTTTCCAGTAACGTCTCCAGATGAATTCTGTCTCCCTAGATCCAGAGCTAAACAGACAAAAATTAACTTAGCTTTTTTTTGGGGGGAGGGGGCAGGGGGGTTGTGTCTCCCTGTAGCTTCTGCTGTCCTGGAACTGTTCTGTAGGTAGACCAGGCTGGTCTTGGACTCAGAGATCCGCTTTCCTCTGCCTCCCGAGGGCTAGGATTAAAGGTGTGAGCCACCACACCCGTTCCAGGTATTAATTTTATAAAGTTGGTTTCAGCGCAGTTTCTTGGTTTAGAATGGTCTATAGATAACTCTTCCTAGGGAAGACGATACAAATTACCTAATGTTCCTTAAAGGTATAATTGTAGAGTGCAGTTAATGTGGGCAGTCGTTTTTCTTTACTGTTGGAAGAATGAAAGAAAATCGCATATTTCACAAGCTGGTGAGGTTTTAATAATTCTCGAGCATAAATTGCTAAGAATAAATGATGCTAGTGTTTCTTGCCAAATCTACAGTAATTAATAGTTTGCTTCTGAAGCTAAGGCATTTCTCTGCAGGTAGAAGATAAAAGAGCCAGTCGTGGTGCTACCAAAATGGCAGCCAAGGTACTTTATAAAGATTACATCGAGCTGCGTGTAGTGGTGCTCGCCTTCAATCCTAGCACTTTGGAGGCAGAGGCAAGCGGATCTCTGCCATCCTGGACTCAGCGAGTTCCAGCGCAGCCGGAACTACAGGGAGACCTTGTCTCAAAGGTTAAAAAAAAAAAAAAATCCGGCTAGGCGTGCTATGGAGCCAGATTTCCCCACATGTTTATAAATAAAAAAACAAAACGCAAACCTCACCTGGATGCATGAGGATAAAGATGAGCCCGTTTAAATCCTTCAGGGACTGTGATCTTTCAAACTGTATCCCTTGACTTTACTGCGAAAGAAAGGTATAAAAATGTAGTTACAGCCGGGCATGGTGGCGCATGCCTTTAATCCTAGCACTTGGGAGGCAGAGGCAGGTGGATCTTTGTGAGTTCAAGGCCAGCCTGGTGTACAGTTCCAGGACAGCTGGGGCTATAGGGAGACCCTGTCTCGAAAACAACAACAAAAAGTAGTTATTTGGTAAGCACAGCGGAAGTGAGATACCGAGGGTAAGAACCGGACACAATAGAGTAAATCACAGTTCAATTGGGTAGAAATTTAAATTAGGTTCCCTTAGCCAATCCCAAGGCACAATAGGCAGCTGCCTTCTTGGCGCGGAATTTGAAGACTCTGGCCAATCAGCAAGCTTTAGGCTTTATAAATAGGAAACAGAACTCCTGTTTGTACAGTTTTCTTTTCCTTTGCTATGGCTCGTACCAAGCAGACAGCTCGCAAGTCCACCGGTGGCAAGGCTCCGCGCAAGCAGCTGGCCACCAAGGCTGCCCGCAAGAGCGCGCCCGCCACCGGCGGCGTGAAGAAGCCGCACCGCTACCGGCCAGGCACCGTGGCGCTGCGCGAGATCCGCCGTTACCAGAAGTCCACCGAGCTGCTGATCCGCAAGCTGCCGTTCCATAGATGTCCAATGGCACTGAATAGAACCCTTCCTCCCCAAGTTCGGTATCGGTCAAAGTGTTTTTGTTTAGCAATGGAAAGACAAACGTGTGGGACAGAAAATTGGTGCAGGCGGTACGAGAAGTGGATGAAACCGGTAATTGCTGCTTGACACGACCTGACCCTTTGGTGTTTTGGTGGGACGGCATATGGTGGGGCGTTGGAGGTAGGAAAAACATGTGGGGGGACTGGAGACAGAGATCAGTTGGTGGCTTAAAGGAATCAATTTTTGCTGTAGGAGCACTGGATAGCGCGGCTTTTGTGAAGCGACGTTGCTTCCATATGGTGTAGAATTGTCGCTGGCTGTGTGGAAGTTTCAACGGGAAGGCCAGAGGATCATTCAGGACTGATGTAATGGTCTTTGTGTCAGTCATAGAGTATCGGGTTGCATTTAGGGACTGTTGCCATGGGGTGAGAAATCAAGCTGGGTGATTAAATTTTAAAGTGTAATAGAACCTGCATAAGGGACTACATTCGCAGGAACCCAGGTGCACCTGAAGTGAATTTTCTTTGTGTACTGCGTGCAATTTTGATGCGGTTAGCTGCTGGACTGGAAAATCATGCTGTTAAGTAACAGAAGAGAGACGCGCAGGAAGACATACTACTGCATGGAGGTTAAAATCATGGGTTTTTTGGGGCATTTGCGATTTCTTTCAAGGGTCAGCGCATGATCATATGTGAAGCTGTGACGGCACAACGAAAAGATGGAGTTGCCTGTAAGCACTCCAATCTCGAGCTAGAGAGCGCGACTTAGCTAGAGGGCCAGAATGTTTCCATCAGACGGTAACGGCGGCCCTGTGGGCGTAAGAGTCTCCGGTATAATATATTCTGGTCTAGCCTCTGCGGGGTCTCACGACATATGTAAACACACAAACAAAGGGTTTGACAAATAGAGGACCGGGCATAAGATATGCACCAAAAGCCAGACAAGGCCTTGGCGACAGTATACAGCTCCCCACGCACAAGCTGAGGGACTTGGGCACTGTGAGGTAGAGGTTCAAGGAGAATAGCGAAGTACTCATTGGTTCGCCGAAAAGTAGTTGCACTGCTCTTGCACGTGTCCATTGCTCATTTGCCCGTTGTGTGATAGACCCCAGGATTCTGCCAATGCGGAGTGTACATTAGGATACAGAGCACAAGACAGCCTGAAGAGCTACTATAGCACACAGGCGAACGAGCTCTCACGGCAACGAGAACAAACACATCTCTCGCCACTACACACACACATTGCTTGCACGGTATTATTGCATAGCACTACTCATAAGATTATGTCATTAAAAAATTATAAAGACACCCAGAACCCCAGCTTTTTGCGATGGACTGAGTAGTGGAAAAGATGGTCTATGTTAGGTGAGAGATTGCCGCGTGGCTTAGGCAGGGAGAATGCGGGATGGTAAGAAATCTGACGATGAGAGTAATCAGAATGCGTTATATACATAGATGAAGTGGCAAAAAAACAATTTAATAAAAGTACAATATAGGAACAAGGAATGTTTTTCTGTGTATGTATGATTGTGTGTGTGTGTGTTGTTCGTGTAGGCATTATAGATGAACTTCGGATTTTATGTCACTGATCTCTCAATGACTACTCGAAGGTTCCCCTAGCAAAACAAATAAATTTAAAACCTATTATATTATTGGTAGTATATCATTATTATTTATATATAATAATACATATTAGTAGGTATAACCTTAAGTATTAAGATTATAATATTATTTACTATGATATTATATAATGGTTGAACGTGCCAGTTAATGGATTTTACTCAGTTCATCCTCTTACGTTCTCCTACCTAGTCTTTCTCTGCTTCACTCTCAATTGCTCACTCCATAAAACACCCACGACCTTAAGTTCTTATTATACAACACGGCCAACAAGTGTCCTTATTTTCCATGTATGAGACTTTCTGGCTTTATTGTGGACGATTGTTTCAGGCTGGCCTTTCACTATAGGGACTTACTTATCTAGGGTTTGATTGTCTACCCATTTGTCTGTGTTGCTCAGCCTGTCCAGGTGATACGGCGCCGTCGAAGAACGACTAGTGCAGTGACCTTGCGTGCAGGACTCCAGGCACGCAAGCAAACGAGAGGTTCAACTATGCCCGCATGAGAGGAGCTACAGGAACTCATGAGCAGTGATGAGTGATAAGTGCATATACATAGAAAAAAAAAATTAATTTATTTAGACCGCTAGTGGAGATCTTTGATTAGAAGCTACTCACATTCGCACTCCTCGCCAACACACGTGAAAATCCAGGTAGTGTTACGACATATTTTGGGTTCCGCCGCTAGCGATTTTGGGTGGGGCACTTACACAAACTATGTGTGTAAGACGAACTCCAAGACAAACGTCGAGCAGCCACTCCAACGGTGAATGACTAATGCGTATACTTTTCTTCTTGGCATCAGCTCCTAATATTTTTGGATAAGGAAAGTGACTCGATGTGAAGACTCCAAAGAGTACCACACGATTGCGAACAAACAAAAACAGGCCACCTTTCATTACACCTGGGTGCGCTGTTCTCCTAAGAGCCCTGTCTCCTCGTATAACATCTCCCAGAGACGAGCTTTTGTGGCCCCTGTGGCCGTGTGACTTTTCACTGTGGAACAGGGCTCTTTTGGAAGGCATATACGATGAGTCTAGAGCCATCGATGCGGTGCGTGGGCTGAGGGCATGGCGATGATCCTCTGAACAGTTGCGCACAAGAGGAGACCCACCCTGGCGGTGCAGGGGACCAGCAAACGTAGGAACTGCTGTCTACCACAGCAGTAGGTAGGCATCCTTGGGGGTGCTACCTGCGAGTGACTCGCGCGATGTGTTTGTTTACCAGAAGTGTCACTGATGCCTCACGCGCATGTCGCCCCAGAGGGCTTGCCTGTAGACCGAGGACCCGAACCTTAGGCTACAAAGACCCCCAAAGAAGATGACCCATACTGTATGTGCCGAATGAAGAAGTGGGGTATGGCGGTTATCCAAATAATGGTGCATGGGTCTTTACACCCTATTGTTGGTGAAAGCGTTCATGGAGCAGGTACAACAGCAGAGACAAAGAATGAGGTTCACGGTCGGGGGGGTCCTCTGCTAGCGAGCTTTATGGGGGCCGACGTCCGCCTGTACAGTGGCCCGCATGTGCGCTAAATAGATCACCCTCTCGCGTGACTCATGGCCGACAGCGGCATGCAACCCCTTCTCCCGGGCGCGCCACATATATTAGCGAAGGACGCATGGTGAATAAGCACGGAAGACCCTCAAGCGGCAGGACCGACCGTTGCTCTCCCTCAGACGAGGATCCGCGCGTATGCCCTATGGTCCTCTACCCACCGCTTTCACATCATCTGTGGCAGCGCGGATTATTTCTCCGTTCCTCATCTCAGGTAAAATATTGCTTAATTCGTTCAAGATTACACTAGACTTCTGCTCTTAGTCTTCATTAGCCGCTCTCTCACATCTCAGTATTAATCCCCCGGTGTGAGTGCGTTTGTATAGTTTAACTTTTGACTCTAATTGTTACCTCATTCCTATGTCTGGGATTCTGTATGGGCTCTTTGACCTAGTGTATGCAAATGTCACCCCGGTTCATTGCATTGTAGGTATTGTAGCCGCACCCGTGTCGTTGCAATGCCTCAGAGGTTCAGCACGAGGGCACTCGGTGCTGGGCTAGTTCCTCCGGTAGAGACGTCGGAAGACTTAGGTTAAAGGCTCAGGTTCTTCAGCCGTCCTACTCGATGAGGGGCGCTGTGGTGGGATGTGTAACCTGTGCCGCATACGCTCTGCTAAGGAGCACTGGGCGTTGGCAGCCACCCCTGCTCGTGGTAAACAACGACTGGCGGCAACTATCCTCTAGCGTCCTATTCTTTACCCCGGGAGGAGCATTTTGGCTTCAACTCGGTGCTGTTCCTTTTGAGGCAGTGCCACTATGAGTCTTCATCGCTAAGAGGCTCTGCTCGAATACTCTCATAGGACAGAGCCACAAACTGTCTATCATTGGCAGCGAAGACATTACCTCCATCTACCATCGGAGGCGAAACCTATGCATCACTCGCGTTAGATAACCCAGCTCATGCACTGTGCCTTCAGACAACATGGTCCACCTCGACCGAGAGGCCTCTGGTCCTCAGAGCATAGCTAAACGGGTGGTTGACATGTTGTAGTGGTGTCAGTGATCGGCTACATAGAATAACGGTATGTGTGCGGGGCCCTATGGGACCGACTGGTAGAGTGTGTTCCGAATGGTGGTGGAAAACGCAGAGCCGTGGTGGCGCAGTAAGGCGGGTTGAATGAAGAAGCGACGTGAAGAGACAAAGCCAGAGGTCACAGGTGTTGTGTGAGGGGCACAACCGGGCACTTCGGCCCATCCGCGCCTGCGTCTCTATGCCTGGAGCCGTTTTGATAGCAGCTGGTGCAACTGCTCTCTTACAGAGGATAGTTTCCCGCGGGTTCGCAGTCTCGCCGCCAGTTCCACCCACAATGCTTCAGCGTACAGGAAGTGGAGCGTAGAAAGGAAGGAGCGACGTACTTTGTAGAAATGGTGGGCCATCGTTAAGTCCTCACGACGAAGTTCCCCCTTCAACTCCGATGAGCTCCGCTCAGCTCCTTCGTGCACAGGCCGAGCAGACCACTGCTCCAATACTCTGAGCATCTGTACACATGCTATTCGTGATACACAGTAGCTCCGTGCTCTCTTTAGGCACGACTAGGTCTACGTCCTCTGGGTGTGCAGGTCACACGTCTGCTGCGCACCACTTCAAGGTCAAGGCCCCTTGGCAGGGAGCGGGACCTTCACACATGCAGTTGCGGGTGAACGAGTAGCTAGGCTGCGTCGCGCTCACTGTCATTCAAGCCATAGTTGCATGGCAAGGTAGATGACGAAGGTGGGCGAGTCTCGGATATGGCACAGATTTCCAGACGAGGATATGAACGCTAGCCAATTAGTTATAATGACAATCTCGCTCACACAAGACAAGGATAAGAATGTGAAGGCCACCTCCTCCCTTTGGCTTTTATGACTTTCTCTGGTTCTCCTTTTGCGTGGACCCATGCCCCTTCGTTGGTTTTCTTTTCATAGGCTGTCTTTTTGCTGACAGGGATCGTCGCATGTAGCTACCCAGTGACTAGCTACGCTGGGATGCACTATATAGCGACCACCGGAGGCGTGGCCGGCCTGGCTTTGACGCTCAACGCTGCGGAGCCACATCAGACGTCGTGAGAGCGCCTCGCGTCGTCCTAGGGCACTCCCCCCACAAACCTTGGTCTGTTGCGGGCATGAAAGGAAGACCCTGTAGGCTCCACTCGGCACACATGGCTTCGATTTTCTCACTTGCAGTGAGTGGCAAAAGGTGGATCTTCTTTTGCGTGAGATTTGCTCGCGTAGTCGTGGGCCGGTGCGCGCCTGTCTACATAGCGCCATTTCCGTAGCATACCTTAGAAGAGCACTTGGCGGATGCAACGCTATAGGTGGTTATCACTTTGTTGTAGCTTTTCAAGGACAAGCTAGAGTCCACGCGCGATTGTGAGTTCGCGCGATGTTCATTGGCACCCAGAGACCTGGGAGGCCTTCGGACGAGAGCTGCGTCTCTGCGAGCAATCATCGCAGTGGTGTTCGGATGGTAAAGATCATAGCACACAACCCGAGCTAGAGAAAGAAGAAAAATTCATTACTGTGGTTACTGACATGTTGCGGAGTGGTGCTCTAGACTGTGGAGTGTTGCCACCTAGTCGTTGTCATGACTCGCTTATGCGAGTAGGGGCTTTACAGATTTCTGCTAGCACAGGGTTGACCGCACGCCGGCTGGCTACGGTCTCAGGTCGGATAATCTCGCATTCGGCCGCGCCTTCGCTCTGTGCCTCATACAGTGCCCGCTATCGAAGATTGACTGGTCTGTGGCCACGGATCCTGATCGACTTGCCGGCGTCTCTCAGATTCCAGATGGCCTGACACGTCGTGGGACCTTAGAGACAATGACAGGTGGTGCTCTCAGCGCTTCACATGCTTGCCTCGACTGCGCCATCGGAACCAAACTCTCGGTGCGTCCTCTGCAAGAGCTCAGTTCGGATATGTGACTATCGCCTCGAGCCAGCCTCGGCTCTTCTCCAGCGCCCTGTGCGGACTTTCACTTTTATATTTTGTTTGGTCTTATTGTGTTCTTTTCGGAAGACGAGCGTTCATGTCATATGTGCTTAGCACACCCGATAGCTGGGTACCTGCGACGTCTCAGCTCTGCCTGTGATGATCGGACTCGCCATTTGGCCTGAGCCGTGTTCAGACTCTCAGCGGACAAATCGAGACCTCCGGCGCTAGCAGTCTGGCCTGCGCATCGTGGGCCTATGCACGCGATCAGCCACCATGGCTCGCGTGTGCATCGTCTCGCTGATGGCTCGGCCCTTACTTTCAACTTGGTCACTTTCTTCAAACTGTGCCCAGATTTATGGGAGTGCAGTCTCAGTCTTAGGCTACAGCTAGTGGTGTCGGGGGTTCGGAGAGACTACTCGGGCCCTGTTTTATGTTGTCGAGTCAGTGCGCTCTCCCTATTCTTCCTCCTGGTGCTCATGGCCAGGACTGAGGGTCAGTATCCCCTCAGTTGTCTGGCTCTTTCTAGCAGACTGTTCAGCTCTCTGCCACATCGAGGATACCTCCAGTCTTCGTCAGCAGTTTGGCTGTCTGTCTCTCACCGTTAACGCGGCGGCACTTACCTGCGCACTCTCTCTTTAGCCCCTCAAGGCTTTTTCTCTTTCTCCCTGGCAGCTAGCTTTGAGGGTAGTACGGGTACCTGAAGAGCATTTTGTATTTTCTCCGTCCCTGTTTGTAGAGCTCGCAGGTACTGCATCGTTTTGTTCCTGTGCACTGCCCACGCTCATACTTACGGCGCCGCTATGCCGCGCAGGGGCTGGATTGCAGCTTGGGGGCTATGCGCCAGTGAGAGCCTGTCCTTGACAATAGTTTCATTTTCCCCTGCAATTGATAGATTCGCTAGGTCCTCCTCTCGAGGTGCGCTGTATCGACAAACCCTGGAGCTTCCCCAAGGTGTCACCTGCATGGGCTTCAAGTCCGCATTCGTGTCAGCCCAGTGGTGGAGCACTGCCCACCCTTGGGCTGGCGCCTGCGCGGTTCAAGAGACAGGCTGCGCCCTGTTAAGGGTCGATTTTGCTGGCAGTGCGTGGTGGCTCAATTCCATCAATCGCCGGACTTGCCGCCTGGCCTGTGAGGCCATTCTCGTCCTGCTTGTGCACCGCGCCCGGGCCGCCGTCCACGCGGCCCCGCCACCTTGTGCGCTGCAAGGCCACTGCACCAGTGCTCACGGCCCCCTCTAAGGGTTGGGCGCGCTGTTTGGCCGGGGGAGTGTGCGGTATAGTCAGCCCACATCCCAGGGGGAGCCACCCGGGATGCGCCCTGTGAGTTCACGCTGCCCAAGTCACCTCAGGATAGACGACATTCAGCAGCAGGAAACATTCTTGTCCGGACCCAGCCCAGCTCGTCGCCGCTCCAGCAGCATGGCGACTCCACAGGGTCAGGTCCTTTCTAAGCACTCAGCACAGGTGGGAGCACCCCAAGGTCAGCTCAGGGAGGCAACTCTCGAAGTCGGAAAACAGGTCGCGAGTAGTTTACTGTCAGTACTTTGTTTTGTTTTGCTTATGTTTAGTTTTGATTTTCAGGGCTCGTGCTCTTCCATTGAGGAACAGGGGGGTCTTCCCCACTCGTAGTCCTCCAAGCTAGGTGCCTTGAGAACTCCCTCTAGTCACGCCCACAAGGCTGGCCTTGAACTCACAAAGATCCATCCTCCTCTGCATCCCAAGTGCTAATATTATAAGACCAGTGAGACAGTACTTTAATAGGAGCGAAAAATCTGAGACTATCACTTTACGCGATGGAGTCTAAGGGTCTTGTTTTCTAGCTTTCTTCGTCTCTCTTATTTCTTATACTGCGCGCTCCCCCCCATCCCCCAGTCTTTGGTGAGACTCATTCAATAATCAAGCCAGATCATAGGATCCCGTCTGCTTTGACGGATAACACAGACGGTTGATAACAAGTCTACTTTAACAGTTTGTTCTGTTTCGACCTGTTGGAAGGTAAGTAGTGTGAGAGCAGTGTCCGAGGCCCTCGAAGGATGACGCGTTCGAATGCTCTTCTCCTGTGTCTCGTTTTTCAGATTATAAAAAATTAATTTGTATGTGTCACTCTCATGAAGAGTGATACAGCCGATGAGAGAGAGATGAGGGTTAGTCCAGATATCCCCGAGAGAATTAAAGAGCAAACCGCCAGGAGACCTGTGAACAGTGCCTTCCAAGGTCAGCTTTTCAGGGAGGCAGGTCAGGACGAGGGGCTACCTGGCCGTGGAAGTCATGCTTCGGCTTCCCGGAATCTTCTTACACAATCATCAGGGTCCGGTTACTCGTAGTAAAATAGATCTACCTCTCACGCAGTCACCAGATGTAGGGGTAGGCATTCGTGCCAGCCCTGGTGAGATGCGAACACCGGACTGCTGAAAGCGCACGCTTCAGCGCTTCTTAACCACTCTATGTTGTCACTCAGGGAGCACTCCATGCAGACAGCCATGGGGAGCACTCTCGCCAGCCTCGATACCGTTATGATCTTTTCTTGATTCTTCTGGATGGTTCTCTATCCTATCCTTCCCAAGGAGGTGCATCCTGTCCCAAGTTTCTGTTATGCCTAAATTTAAGTTTTCCATGAAAGTGGAACCTCGGTAATAACCTCATGAATCACTTCCTTCTCTGCAATTCCCTTCTCGGAAGAACAAAGAGGTGGCACGTCCTGACGTTTGGTTAGCTGTACACTGTCTGCGTCCCCAGACTTCGCGCTCGGTTTAGCTCCCTATGGGTGAGATATTGAGGGATTATTGTTTGAACTATGGCACTTTCTACTGGACTTCACACTAGGTAAGTTCTGCGAGAAGACCCGAGAGGCGCAAGTCCGGGGTAGCAGGGAGTCGCCAATTTTCGTTCGGTATTTTGCTACTTTCCTTCCCCTTAACGTCTGATGCTCTATCCTTCAGCGCTTCTTCTCGCGTTTGGGCTCGTGGTAGTGCTGCATGGCAGTCTTGGTGCGGCTCCTGTTACACATGAGGACAGGATGGCCTGTCTGGATGCCTAGAGGCCTCGGTGCCTCTTTTCCGAGAGCTACTGGTCTCAGTCGGTGATGGGCTAATGGCATGGGTGAGATGTGCCGTCGGGGTCCAATACGGTGGGGATAGGTGCTTGATTGGCTAAGGTCCAGAGAGCTAGAGAGTCCTGCGCCGACGCGCGTTGTGTTCCTTGCTGCTGGGATTCCCGGGTCTTGTTGCTCCAGCGTCTTCTCAGGCCCTGTGGGCACCGGAGTAGAGAGGACAGCACAGGGAACGGCTTTTCCGGGAGTAGCAAAGATATGTTGTAGGCAGACAACAAGCACTCAGATTGGGTGAAGAGAGGGAAGGGCATGTGTGAAGCCTTGGAACTAGGACGAAATTTATACTCTCGTTTTTTTTTTTTCCTTTTTTATTTTATAATTTTGCGTGCTTTTCTAAGACACGAGGCGTCTCCCTGATTTAGCTCCACACGAGCGTTCCTGGAGACCTTTCACATCTTGCTATGACTCTGCTTGCCTTGTGAGACTCACACTACAAGATTCCGCCCATGCCTACATAGCCTGCACAGCACCGTGCTTCAGAGCCATTAAAGGCTTGCGCCACACGCCCGGCGAGAATTTATATCTTCAATAGTGGCTGGAGAGATGGCTCAGAAGTTTAGAGGAAGCGCTTCCTACTTTCTTACCAGGAGGCACTTGAGTCAGTGGCCAGGACTCCCATGCTTTGTTGCAGAGACCACATCAACTGGCTGTAAACGGTTCCGCGTCTCCCAACAAGGTGATGCAGTGTGTCCCTAGCTCGGGTGGTGAGAGTCACTGCAGGCGATTCCCCATACCCAACAATGGTGGCAGATCATGAAGCACACACTATACACCATAAATAATGCTCAATCTTTTTTGAATATCTAAAATTTATTGGAATTTTCGTTATTGAAAAAATGTGGTGGCTTAGTGTACCATACTAGCAGTTCCTCCATGCTCTTTGAGTTGGGCCCCTATGGGTTGTGTTTACTAAATACAAAACTTGCAAGGTTTCAGGTCTTTTACCTGGGAGTTGTGTACGTTTACGATTTCATTCATTCTTTTATTTTTTCTCATGTGGTACTATTTTTTCTTTGACGAGCTTAGGGTACATGTGTCGCTCGCGGTATGTAGGCTTACCAGCTGCTCCAGTGGACACTCTCGCGCTCTTCTGGTTAGAACTCAGGTCGAGCTTCTCTGCCCTCGCACTATTGATAAATGCTTCTTCACAGCAAAGAGATCCAGCTCATGCCATCTTCAGCTACCCTTACCCGTGTGGAGTCCTAACGATATTATAATAGGCCGGCTGCCAACCGCCTTTATGATACGGTGCCCTCGGTCCAAGTTCATTTCTTTATTTCCGATGCTAAACCTTCTTTAAGACTTTGGTTACTTCTTAGCTCTGTCGAAATAAAACTGCGAACATTGATCTTACCCCTATACTCTGAGCATACATTGTCCAAACTGGGCTGGAGCTCACCCTAGCAGTCCTCATGACGTTTCTCTCTCTCGAACGTCGTGTTCACACTCTTGGAGAAGAATCACTTGATGTCTCCCTAAGTCGAATAGTGAGATAGAATCCCTTAAATAAATAATTAATTAAAAAAAAAAAAAAAAAAAAAAAAAAAAAAAAAATGAAAAAAATAAAATTAAAAATAAGAAGGAAGAAAATGTACTTGAAACGACCCTTGTGTGCCCGGGGTCCACCTGTCAAGTCCTGTGGATGGGTCTGGTATCTCATTTCGAGTTAAGGAGCAGTTTAACTCATAGGCTCCTCTATATGTGTCCTAATGGAATTCCCCTCAATGAGCTCAAAGATTCCGCCGGCCTTATCTGAGGGCCTCATTGCGTTGTTCAATACACGTGCACTGCTACCAAAGGGCTCACAGGGGAGCACCCAGGCCCTGTGAGTGGTAGGTGTGATGTTCCTATAGCGCGAGATGTAGAACACCTTATAAGGAGGGCCGGATTCTATACCTGCCTGCAAGAAGTGGCTTTCAGTAGTGAGCGTGGGTGGTTGGATGCTTAGTACAGGCTTACTTCGCAGATCAGTGGCCTTGGTCGTGGTAGCTGCCATCCATAGCCTTGCCCCACTTCCTCTCAAGCTCTCTTTTATGACCTTCTTTCTCTCACAATAGCATTCGTTTTATGACTCTTTCTTCCTCAACAGCCCTGTGTACTCGGACCTTCTTCTCTGCAAAGCTCTTGTAAGATCTGGACCGCTTCTTCCCCCACCTCAAGGTCTTTTATTATGAGCCTTGTTCGTCCACCTGCTCTTCACATGTGCCTTTGTCTAGTTGTGGCCTTGCCATTGATGGGCTGTGAATCTTTCCCGACATACCTCACTGTCGGGCATTGCCATACTGAATTAAATCCTGGGTTTGTTCCCTTGAAGTCGAGCCTTTTTTCTTATGTTTCTTTGCCATTGCCCATGTGATGTATTACGAGCTTTAGTTTTAGCCTGAATCCTGTTACATTCGCGCAAAGTTGTTGTTCCCAGATGTATGGTGAGTGGGTGCGGGACGCTCCCGCGCAGGATGTGCAAAAGATAGGTGGCTAGCGTCTCAGATAGTATGTGTGGCGTCGATCCTCGCCTGGATCGTGGGCAGGCAGCGGTATTGGTTGTTCCATTCCCTTTCACTGCGCAAGCAAGGTCGACACTCCTTCAAGATTGCGTCGCGCGCCTTTTCGCTTGGTGTGCAAGAAAGTATTTTGTCAAAGCATGCTTAGTGGGAACCCCCAGTCATTTTCAGTCTCGTAATCTTCTCTAACTGCAGATGCCTCAACGCGCCCTCTCAGGTCATTTTATTCTCATCTCTCTAAGTGATATTGGCTCCTTTTAAATATATGCTGTTCTTAATTTTACTTGGTTTACGAGCCCAGTGTGGTAGTTTCGAATGCGACATGTGCTGTTCCTTAGTCGCTCTGTGTGTCTGTTAGAGGAAGCTCGCATCTTTTTATTCATGAGGTACCCGTGATCTGCTATTTTCCGCCCCTGGCAACCCAATCATGGCTCGGCCGACGTAGCCGTATTGTAATACTTGCCTCTGCGTGGCCGATGTGAACTGACTGGCCCAGTTTCTCAGGGGTACTCTTCAGAGTCATCAAACTCTTTCTAGCTGGACCCCCTCGCGCAACCTCTCTGACCATCTCGCCGCACACCGGGGTGCGCAGACTTTGCATGTCAGACTGTATACATACATACAGCAATACTCATTGTAAAATAAATCATAATTAATATATAAAAAATTATCTTTATTGTTATTTATTTATGCTCTCTTTCAAAGACAGGGTCTCCTCTGTAGCCTCAGCTGTCCTGGAACTCACTTTGTAGGGATCCAGGTTTCACCTTACTCTTTTTATTATTATTCTACTATTTATTTAATTTATTTTTATTCTTGCAAACTTGAATGTACTGTCTGCTATGCAAGTTTGTGCACCGGTTTCGTGCAATGCCGCGCGAGGTCAGAACGCGTAGCGGACTATAGGTTTCCCTGGAAACTGCGCAGTTAAAGAAGTCCAGCCAAATCTTCTTAGCCTTAAGCTTATTATCTCATCATATTATGTGTTCTTAGGACCTTCTGGTTACTCACAGGATGGTTAGGGAGATGGAACAGGAATACCTTCATTTATCCTAATATGGGAGACTCAGTTCCGGATCGTCTAGATATTCAAGTTGCCTCTGCCAAAATCGACTGCTGCTAGTGCCTCGTCTCATTTGGCTGTCTCTCCTATACTTCGTCTCTCCTGGTTTCACTTTATTTTCACCGTTTGGACTCCTTAAGCTCTTCACTTTTGTCTTCAAGGCTCTCCCTCCCAGCTCTCCTAGCGTTGCTAAACTCTCTAGGTGTCGATACATCGCATAACAGTTAGTTCTTCTAATGAATTCGCGCATTACCGCTTCTCGCGCGCGCGGTCGGCCCCTATCCTCGCCCCACCACGGTTCCTCTGTGGTCTCATTCACCATTCACTCGCGCCTCCTGCCCCAGTTCCACCGTCCCAGACTTACTAGAACTTGCTCCACCCATTATGCTCTTTTTCGGCTCTCCTCTACCTCATTTTTACCTTTGTGAGACTGCTCTGCCTCTCAGTTTATTCTCTCNCCCCCATTCCCAGGGGAATCTGACGCCCTCTTCTGACCGCTGCGGCATTGCCGCGCGAGTGCCACATACCTCAACGACAGAAATCATCTCCTGGAAAAAAAAAACTTACTTTTTTTTTTTTTAGTCTTTTCATCTTTTCGAGACAGTGTCCCCTGTAGCCCCAAGTTGTTCCTGAACTCACTCTGGTCGACCCGGCCTGTCTCTTGACTCTCACAAATCCACCTGGCCATGTGCCTCCCAATGCTACGTTAAGCCTGCACACCCCCGCCACGGCAAAAACCCCACACCTTTTTTAGGTGAAATACCTGTGTGGTGGCACATTGTCTTTATCCAGCCAGCATTCGTGGGGCGATGGCAGGTGGATTCTGTGAGCTCAAGCCAGCCTGGTCATTATAGTTGAGTTCCAGGCTAGCTGGGGCTACATGGAGACCCTGTCTCAAAAAGACCAAAAAAAAAAAAAGAGAGGAAAGAAAAAAAAAGAAAAGAAAAGGTTTTTTTTTTCCCATTTTTTTTTATCTGAATTTTATGTTATCTGTATGTATATGAATGTACCGCTGCATGCAAGTTTGTACACCTGTGTCGTGCAACACCGCGGAGGTCAGAAAGAGGGTACAGATTCCCCTGGAACTGGAGTTTCTCTGGAATGGTTTATTGGAGTTTCAGACGGTTCTCAGCCGCCAGTGGGTGCTGGGGATCGAACCCGGTCCTCTGTAAGAGCGGTAAGGAGCGGTCGGCGCTCAGTTAACCTAGAGCCATCTCTCCAGCCCAGGGGCCCACCTTTATGTAGGCACAACTTTAACCCCAGCAGTCGGGAGGCAGTTTTAAGGCCAGCCTGGTCACATAGCAAGTCCAGGATGGGTTGTGCTAGTGAGACCCTGCCTCTCAAAAAAGATGGGGGGGCCTGAGACAACTGCCTAGTGGATATCAGAGGCGCCAACCTGGCTCTTGCAGAGGACCCCAGGTTCAAATCACCAGCACCCACATTGGCGGCTTGAAGAACGCCTATTAACTCCAGTTCCAGGGGAATCCGATGCCCGCTTGACCTGGACCTCTGAGGCTTCTGCACGACATGGTTGTGCACAGACCTACATGCAGAACGTGTACATTCATAGAACACATAAAAAATAAAATAAATAAAAATTAAAAAAAAAGATTGGGGGAAAAAGTGAAAGGGCAATAAGTAGAGGAAATATATCTGAAAATAAAATTTATTTGGGAGATAGAAATATTGCGCTGCAGATGAGGCACTCGGGGTTGGGGCGGTCGGTGGTGGCCGGGGAGGGTCAGGCGCTCCCTGAGACGGCAGGAGGGCTCTTGCCTTGCGGCCTGACAGGGACTTAGCCAGCAGAGACCCGCCGTTGACCCCACACACACCCACTCGTCCACCCATCCACTTGCTGCGCTGCCTCCTCCCACCCTGAGCAGAGCCACCAAGGATGATAAACGCCTAGGACGGTGTGGTGGTTTGAATGTGTGTCCCCCATAGGCTCTAGGTATCAGACATTTGTCTCCATTGGTGGCACTGTTTCTGGTGGTCTTAGAAGGTCGGGGGGTGCCCCCATGCTGGGGGGAAATGTTTCCCTGGATTTCATCTTTGGGCGAGGTGCTCTATGGGAGCATTTACTACCAATGCACTGTGTCTACAGCAGTTACTGTGTCATTCTGCTTCCTGGCGCTACTTGCGAGATTGAGATGTACCCCCCTGTTGCCACTGCTCTAAGGAATACCCAACCGGCTCACCACAGCCTCCCGCCACAATCGAGACGTAATTCCTGGAAACCGCACATCGTAGCTCAAATAAATGCTTCCTTATAAGATTCCTTTGGTCTGGTGTTTTAACAACTTCAACAGAAAAGAACTTAATACGTAATTCGGTACCGGCCATCTCCAAAAAGTAAGGCTCCGCTTGACTGAAACTGATGGCAAGCACCTTCACCATGGTCTCTTTTGACCTCTCTCTGGTGCAAAGCTCAGCTTCCTCCATGACCCCTGCAATATCCTGGGGTCTCACAGCAACCGAGTGCACTTCCACCAATGGTACTTTCCTGGACCTCTCACAGTGCCAAGCCTTCGGCTGTTCTCTGTGACCCACCCTCAAATTTTTCAAAGCCTGGAACCATATAGGAGACTTCTACACCTTACCATGTCCTGGCTTCCGCTCGAAATGGGGGCTCAGCCCTTTCTGGCACAGCTTCTAGTGTGCTGACCTTGAAGAATTCTCCCCAGAAGATTTTAACCTCAGTGATGGCTGGTCGCTTGTATTACAGCTGATTTTTCAGCCCAGCTAACCAACATCAATGCCCCAGTACCACAAAAATTTCATTCAGTTCTGGTCTCGTGTTACTGTACAGCTTGATTCTCCAGCCCCAGCTGACCAGAAACCCAAGATTTACACGTCCTGATGATCTTCTGCTTCCCGTTGAAACTTCACAAGCCAGGCCCGCTCATCTTCTACAACTCCTTCAGCAAAACCGCTCCAACTCCATAGCATGATCTTTAAAGCATTCAATGATCTTTCCCAGCCCAAAGTTCGAAACGCCGTCCACAATCCTTCCCCCAAAACACCCAGGTCCAGGTCTGTCACACAATACCCCACTTCGGTGACCAATTTCTGTCCCAGTTTGGTCTTTCCATTGCTGTGACAAACACTCTGACCGACACCAACTTGGGGAGGAAAGGGTTTATTCAGCTTACATCTCCTGGGTCACAGTTGATCACTCAGGGAGCCCAAGGTAAGAACTCAGGGCAGGAACCTGGAGGCAGGAGCTGAAGCACAGGCCATGGAGGAATGCTGTCCACTGGCTTGCTCCTGGCTTGCTCTCTGGCTCATGCCCAGCCTGCCTTCTTATACTATTACTGCTCAACAATCAAGACAATACACCACAGATGTGGCCACAGGCCAATCCAATGGAGCAAATTCCCCAATTGAGGCTCCCTCAACCCAGGTGTGTCAAGTTGACACTAAAGCTATCCAGCACAGACGGTAATATTTTGCCTTTGAGTAACTGTCCCCAGCATCAGTGCTGCAGGCACATTGTTACAGGGCCTCTGTGGTGCTTCTGATGCCACTCAGCCACTGTCGAAGATCCCCAGCGGGCAAGGGGATGGCAGGGATCCTTCTCTCTCAGCTCTAATACATAAGGACGACAAGCTCACTGTGACCCAGGACCTCCCTGTCAATGATGGAGAACCTCACTTCATCCACTTCCAATATGAGGTCACTGAGGTGAAGGGCTCTTCTTGGGATGCAGTCCTGTCCAGCCAGAGCCTGTTTGCAGAAATCCCAGATGGACTCTTAGCTGATGGGAACAAAGAAGGATTGTTAGCACTGCTAGAGTTTGCTGAAGAGAAGAGGAAAGTGAACTAGGTCTTCATCGGCTTCAGGAAGGGCCGGGAAGACAGAGGTCCATTCCTGAAGACCTTCAGCTTCTAGGGCTTTGAGATTGTGTGTCATCCCTGTGTCCCCTCTCTCTGCCAGATATGATGTTCATGGTTTACCCCCTGGACCAGAACTTGTCTGATGAGGACTAATGGTCATAGAGGATGCTTTGTCCAAGAGCCACAGTGGGGGAAGAGGGGAAGTTAGGCAGCCCCGGGACACAGGAGAGGGTTTCTCACAGTCTAGGGAAGGACATTTAGAGGCTCAGGTTGAGGGTTGCCCATTGTGTTCTCGGAGTTGACTTGTTGAAACTGTTTTCCATAAATAACAGTATAAACATATTATTCACATATAATCACCAATAGTAAATTAAGATGTTTATGGGAAAAAAAAGAAAGATTGCAAATAATTTTTTTGAAGCTTAAAGAAAATCAGAGCTTTAAAGAAAAGCTTCAGCCAGGCGTGGTGGCACATGCCTTTAATTCTAGCACTTGGGAGGCAGAGGCAGGCGGATCTCTGTTCAAGGCCAGCCTGGTCTACAGAGTGAGTTCCAGGACAGCTGGGGCTACAGGGAGACCCTGTTTTGAAAAGACAAAAAAAAAAAAAAAAAAAAAAAAAGCTTCAAAAAAAGAAAAAGAAAAGCTTAACGGGCGTGGTGGCTCACGACTTTAATCCCAGCACTAGGGAGAGGTAGGCGGACTTCTGTGGGTTCAAGGCCACCCTGGTCTACGTATCGAGTTCCAGGCTAGCTGGGGCTACAAGGAGACCCTGTCTCAAAAAGACAAAAAAAAAAAGGTTTCAAATGTAAGCCGGGCGTGGTAGCATATGCCTTTATTCCCAGTACTCAGGAGGCAGAGGTTGGCAGATCTCTGTGAGTTCCAGGCCAGCCTCGTCTACATAGTGAGTTCCAAGCCAGCTGGAGCTGTGAGAGACCTTGTCTCTCACAAAAAAAAAAACAAAAGTTTCAGACATAAGGCTAGACAGATGGCTCAGTGATTAAGAGCACTGGCTGCTCTTGCAGAAGGCCTGGGTTCAAATCCCAGTACCCACATGGCAGCTAACAACTGTCTGTAACTCCAGGGGATCTGTCACCCTCATCTATCCTCAAAGGAATTGCACAACGTGGATGCACTTATGTGCAGGCTTGACACTCATACGCATAAATTATTTTGACAGCTAACAACCCTCAGTAAACTCCAGTTCCAGGGGATCCAGTGCCATCTTCTGACCTCCAAGAGCACACTGGACGACATGGGTGCACCCACCTACATGCAAGCAATACACTCATGTACATAAAAGAAAAATTAACACTGTTAAAAAGAAATCAGAGAAATCAAATAAATTCTTCTTCTAGTTGCTTTCAATTCTGTGATTAAAAAAAAAAACTACGGGGCTGGAGAGATGGCCTAGCGGTTAAGAGCATCCGACCGCTCTTACAGAGGACCCGGTTCGATCCCCAGCACCCACATGGCGCGAGAACTCTCTGAAACTCCAATTCCAGAGAACTCCACTCCAGGGAATCCGAGACCTCTTCTGACCTCCGCGCATTGCACGACACGGGTGCACAGACCGCTGCAGACAGTACATTGATACACATACAGAAATATAAAAAAAAAAAAAAAAACTTACTGGGGGCTGGAAGAGATGGCCTAGCAGTTAAGAGTGCTGACTGCTCTTGCAGAGGACCCGGTTCGATCCCCAGCACCCACATGGCGGCTGGACCCATCTTTGACTCCAGTCCCAGGGGAATCCGACGCCCTCTTCTGACTTCTGAGCATTGCTTGAAAGGACATGGGTGGGTGCACAAACCTACATGCAGACAGTAACAGCATACACATAAAAATTATTTTTAAATTTTAAAAAGAAGGCTGGAGAGATGTCCTAGTGGTTAAGAGTGCCAACTGCTCTTGCAGAGGACATTCATACAGATAAAAAAAGAGATAAATAAAATTTTAAAAAGAAAGGGAAAGAACTGTTTAAAAAAAAAAACTGACCAAAACCAACCTGGGTCAAAAGAGTTTATTTTCTCTTACATCCCCCAGGTCACATTTCATCAACGAGGGAAGTCAAGGGAGGAGCTCAGGGCAGGAACTGGAGTACATCGTGGAGGAAGCTGCTTGCTGGCAGCCTCACCTGGCCAGTGCTCAGCCTGCTTTCGCTCTCTTTTTTTTAATCATTTTCTTAATTTTTTTTAAATTTTTATTTATTTCTGTATGTGGATGAATGTACTGTCTGCATGCAGGTCTGTGCACCCGTGTCGTGCAATGCCGCGGAGGTCAGAAGAGGGTGGGTCGGATTCCCTGGAACTGGAGTTCTCCTGGAATTAGATGTTTCAGGCAGTTTCTCGGCCGCCATGTAGTGCTGGGGATCGACCCAGGTCCTCTGTAAGAGCGGTGGGACGCTCTCAACCGCTAGGCCATCTGCTCCAGCCCCTCAGCCTGCTGCTGTAACACAGTCACACACGCTAGGTCCTGTATTAGTCATTTTCTGTGCTGTGATAAAACACCAGACCAAGGAACTTATAAAAGGAAGAGTTTATTCTGAGCTTACATTGGCGGTTCCAGGGATATAGTCCATTGTGGCGGGAGCAAATGGTGGGCCAGATTCCAGAGCAACACAAGGGTCACATATCGCAAAGAGCACAGGAAGCAGATGAGGAGCAAGCTTGTAGACACGAGGTTGTTAAGCTCACAAAGCCCACCCCAGTGAACCCCCCCAGCATGGCACACCTTCTAAGAGCCCTCCAAAACAGCAACCACCAAAAAAACTGAGACAAATGTCTGAATACCAGAGCCCTATGGGGGACACTACATTCAAACCACAACATTCCAATCCCTGGCCCCCATGGCTCCTGACCATATAAAATAAAAACTCATTTAGTCCAACTTAAAAGTCCCTTATAGTCTTTACCAGTTCAATGGTCATTCGAAAAGTCCACAGTCAAAGTCTCTTCTGAGACTAGGCCAATCTCCTAAACTGTTAGCTACTGTAAAATCAAAAAAAGCAAACTACATACTCCAATGACAGTGGAAACTGAATACACATCCCATTCAAAATGGAGGAATAGAGGCATAGTGATAAAATACTGGACCAAAAACAAGGACCGAAAACCAGCAGGGCAAACGCCAAGTCCTGTACCCATGGCGACTTCTGGGGACTTGGACTTCCAAAGGGCTTACATGGCTCAGCTCTTCCAGCTTTGCTTGCAACATACTTCTCTTCTTAGTCCTGGTACAACACCCCCGTATGCGGAACTCTCTTGGCAAAACGCACAGGTCTAGCATCTGCGAGTTCTTTGGGTCCTCTGCTGCCAACCAGGCTTCATACCTACATCTTCACGCAGTGTGCCTATCACGGCCTTCTTTATTCAGGGACACCTCCTGCGTACATTCTTCCTGGCCTTCTGTGCCTCTCTGAAACCGGGGAGAAGAGCTGATGACCCCTTCACTCTTGCAAACGTTCATGCTCTAAAGCAGAACCAGTGAATGAATTCTGCAAATTGTGGTTGCAAGTTTCAGGCCGACCCTGGCACCATTTCAACACCAATTGCATTGTCTCTGCCCGGACTTGCTGGAGGATTAGCGGGTGTGGTCTTGCCCTGAAGGTACTGATTCTTTTGTTTACTTGTAAATCTTCAAAGCCCTTCCTTATCACTTTAAACTCCTTATCAAAAGGAAACTCTCCCTCACAAGCCTTGGCCACCTTTAAATCTTCTAGTGAGTATTTTCAGATCCAACCTCTCCTTCACATGCCTGCCCCACCTTAATCGTTCCTAATGCAGTTTTCAAGATCCAACTCTCCTTCCATAGGCTTGGGCCCACACTTTAATCTTTCCTAGTGCAGTTTCAGAGCCAAACTGTACATTTTGCATTGCTTTCTGCTCCATCTGCTCTTATTTCACTGTAGATCTTGTATAATATTCACCATTAAAAGCACGCCACCATGTCTACATTAGGCTTTCTGAAATTCCTCCGCCAAAGACATCAGTCACTGCTTTTCAACTTAGCATCAGGCAAGCATCTGGGCTGGTGGGCAAACTGATGCCAGGACTCTTTATCAACATATCCGGTTGCTTGTGCATAAGTCTTTATTTTCCTCCTGGAACCACATCTTTGGCAGCAATGCTTTTCTTCAGGCCTCACTAATGGTTAAGCTCTGCTTAAATAGTCAACAGCCTTTCCAGCCCAAAGTTCCAAAGTCTCTCCACACTTCGTTTCTCAAAATACACATGTCAGGTCTTCACAGCACACAGCCACACTCTTGGTACCATAACTGTATTAGTCAGTTTTTCTGTTGCTGTGAAAGACACCAAACCAGGAACTTATAAAAGAAAGAGTTTTTATTTGAGCTACAATTGATGCGGTGTCCAGGGAATGTACATTGTGCGCGGAGCATGGTGGTCCGACCAGAGCAGCAAACAGAAGGTCCACATATCGCAAAGGCACAGGAATAGCAGAGTATCAACTGTAGAGCACGAGGTCTTGTTAACTCACTAAGAACCCCCCCCAGTGACACACTTCCCCACATGGCCACACTTCTAAGACTCCTAAACAGAGCCACCAGCCAAATGATACAAATGTCGAATACCTAGAGGCCTTATGGGGGACACTCATTTCAAAAACCACATTCCACTCCCACCCTCCTGCCCCCATAGGCTATCCTGACCAATATTAAAATCAAACGACATTAGTCCAACCTTAAAAGTCTCCCTAGTTCCCCTTTACCAAGTTTTCATATTCAGTTTCAAAGTTGCCCAGCCAAAGTTCTTTTGAGACTCAGGCTAATCTTTAACTGTAAAGCTCCTGTAAAAGTCAAAAGGCAAATTACATACTCCCAATGACAGTGGAACCGAATACACAATCCCATTCCAAAAGGAGGTAATAGAGGCATAGTGAGGAAATACTGGACAAAAAAGACCGAAAACCACAGGGCAACGCCAAGTCCTGTAGCTGCACATGCGACTTCTGGGACTTGACTTCCAAAGCTACATGGCTCAGTCTTCCAGCTTGCTTGCAACATACATCTCTCTTAGGTGTACCAGCATCCCCTTAGCAGCCTCCCTTGGCAAATATCTCATAGGTCTGCATCTCGAAAGTCTTCTTGAGGGTCTCTGCTGCTAACCAGGCTTCATACTCACAGCTTCACTCAGTGGCCTATCACGGCCTTCATTATTCAGGGACACCCCTGCTCTACTCTTCCTGGCCTCTTTGGCTCTCTGAAACCGTGGAGAAGAGCGATGACCCTTCACTCTTGAAAACTTTCATGTCTCTAAAGCCAGCACCACGTGAATGAAATTGCCGAATCTGGCTGAAAGTTCGCGGCCAGACCCTGGCCCATTTCAACCACATTTCTCTTTTCTCTGCCCTGATTGCTGCGAATGTGCTGGGTGTGTCTTGCCCTGAAGTGTACTGTTTCCATTGTTTACTTGTAATCTCGAAGCCCTTCCTTAATCACTTTAAACTCCTTATCAAAAGGAAACGTCCTCTCACAAGCCTTGGCAGCCCCACTTTAATCTTCCTAGTGCAGTTTCAGATCCAACCTCTCCTTAACATGCTCTTGGCCCCCACCTTTAATATTCCTAGTGCAGTTATCAGAGCAAAACTGTACATTTTTGCATTTCTTCTGCTCCATCTGCTCTTTACACTGTAGATCTGTATAATTTCACCATAAGCCACGCCAACATTTCTACATTAGCTGTCTTAAATACCTCCCCCAAAACATCAGCCCCACTGCCTTTCAACTTAGCATCAGGCAAGTCATTTGGGTGTGGGCAAACTGGCTGCCAGACTCTTTATCAAAATATCCTGTTTGCTGCCTAAGGTCATTTATCTTCCCCTGGAACGACATCTTTTCAGCCATGCTTTCTTCAGGGGGCCCCTCCACTAGAAGGGCCCTTTAAGCTCTGCTTACTAATAGTCCACAGCCTTTCCAGCCAAAGTTCCCAAAGTCTCCACACTTCTCCAAACAGACCACATGGTCAGGTTCTTCAAGCCAACAGCCCACTCTCTTGGGTACCAATACTGTATTAGTCAGTTTTTCTGTTGCTGTGATTTAAAATACCAGACCAAGGAACTTATAAAAGGAGAGGTTATTTGAGCTTACAATGGCGGTTCCAGGAAATTACAGTCCATAGTGGCAGGGAGCGTGGGTTGGCCAGATCAGCATGCCAAGGGTCACATATCGCAAAGAGCACAGGAAGCAGAGAGGAGCAACTGTAGAGCACGAGGCTTGTTAAGCTCACTAAGCCCGCCCCCAGTGACACACTTCCCCCAGCATGGCCACACCTTCTAAGACCTCCAGAAACAGCACCACCAACTGGAGACAAATGTCTGAATACCTAGAGCCTATGGGGGACACTCATTCAAACCACAACAGTCCCTAACCCTAACCCTTCCACATCATTCAACAATGAAGAAAATGTCCACAGATATGTCCACAGACCAATCCAAAGGAGGAAATTTCTCAACTGAGGTTCCCTTCACCCAGTCGACAACTGAAGCCATCCAGCCCAGAAATAGATTAAAGAAATAAATTTAAATCAGTGAACTTTTCCAGGTGTGGTGCCTCACACTTGGGAGACTAAAGCAGGGAGGTTGCTGTGAAGTCAAGGCCAGTCTGGGCTATATAGTGAGTTCCAGGCCATCCAGGGCTATATTGTGAAATCCTGTCTCTGAAAAATAAAACAAAACAAAAAACACAGAACCACAAACCTCAGGGTAGTGAGAGTATATGACAATGTGTGCACACAAATTTGATGACTGAAAATTTTAAAACCTTGAAAAGTACACAAACCATCATTTTTTCTAATATGAAATAGAGGAGTTGGCTAACCCTATAATTATTTAGGAAATTGTAATTTTTTTGGAGACAGGGTCTCCCTAAAGCCCTAGCTGGCCTGGAACTCACTCTGTAGACCAGGCTGGTCTTGAACTCACAGAGATCCACCTGCCTCTGCTTCCCAAGTGCTGGGATTGGACTTTTGAGCTATACTTGAACCACTATTAAAATCAATGAAGAAAAAATTAAAAAATAAAATAAAATAAATGAAGAAGCAGGGCATGGTGCCACATGGCTTTAATCCCAGCACTTGGAAGGCAGAAGCAGGGGGATCTCTGTGAGTTCGAGGCCAGCCTGGTCTACATAGTGAGTCCCAGGACAGCTGGGGCTACAGGGAGACCCTGCCTCAAAAAGACAACAGAAAACCACAACAACAAGGAAGAGCACATGATGGCTCACCAGGTAAAGGGGGAAGACCTCAGTTCAATCTGCCAAACCCACATAATGGAAAGAGAGAACCAACTCCCCCAAATTCTTTGTTCTCTGACCTCCACAGGTGCACTACACCAGGAATGTGACACACACACACACACAATAAATAAATAAATGTAATTTTCATGGGCTTTTTTATTTTTGGGAATTTCATAGACAAGTGTTCTATGTGCAGTATTTCCATCCCTCCCAGTCCCCCTCCAACTCTTCCCATGTTCTTTCCAGCCAACCAGAACCCATAGATTCTCAATTCAAAATATCATACAAACAGCCCTGATGGTCTCTGCTTCCCTTTGAAGCTTCACAAGCCAGGTCTCCATCATCTACAACTCTTTCAGCATAACTGTTCCAAGATCCACAGCAGCAGACTCTAAGCATTCAATGACTTTTCTAGCCCAAAGTTCCCAAACACTTCCACAATCCTCCTAAAACACCAAGGTCAGGTTTGTCACAGCAATACCCCACTTCTGGTACCATTTTCTATTCTAGTTTGTTTTCAATTGCTGTAACAAAACACTCTAACCAATATCAACTTGGGGAGGAAAGGGTTTATTCAGCTTACATTTCCCAGGTCACAGTTCATCACTTAAGGAGCCCAAGGTAGAAACTCAGGGCAGGAACCTGGAGGCAGTAACTGAAGCTGGAGGAAAGTTGATTACTGGCTTGCTCTCCTGGCCCATGATGAGCCTGCTTTCTTTCTTTCTTTCTTTCTTTCTTTCTTTCTTTCTTTCTTTCTTTCATTCTTCTTTCTTTCTTTCTTTTTTTCTGTCTTTTTTGAGACAGGGTCTCCTCATAGCCCCAGCTGGCCTGGAACTCACTCTGTATACCAGGCTGGACTTGAACTCACAGAGATCCCCCTGCTTCTGCCTCCCAAGTGCTGGGATTAAAGCCATGAACCACCATGCCCAGCCTAGCCTACTTTTTTATACAATGCAGGACCACCTGCCCAGGGGTGGTGCAGCCCACAGTGGGTTGAGTCCTCCCATGTCCTCAACAATCAAGAAAATTCCCCAGAGACATGGCCACAGGCCAGTCCAATGCAGGAAATTCCCCAAATGAGGCTCTCTCAACCCAGGGGTCTCAAGTGGACACTAATGCTGTCCAGCACACATGCTGTGGAGATTTCATTGGTGTACCCTCCCTATTTTTGTCTAGAATGCATTAAAGAGCACCAAGTGTCTTGTCTCTGGCTCTTACATTCTTTCTGCCCCATCTTCCAAGGTGGGGTATAGAGGTTGCATTGTAGATATGCTGCTCAGGGCTGGGCACCTCATAGACACACACACACACACACACACACACACACTCAGATCTCTCTCTCTCTCACAAATAAATGATATATTCATAGATCAATAGATCGATAGATAGATAGATAGATAGATAGATAGATAGATAGATAGGCAGGCAGATAGATAGTAGATAGGTTTGTTGAATGCATTTTGCATTATGAGATGGACATGAGCCTTTGGGAGGAAAGGATGAAGTGTTATGATTTGGATCTCTAATCCCCCCAAGTGTGATGTGCAGAAAGATGGGTCCCCCACTGGATGTGTCAGATGGACTAGGAAGGAAGTGAGATTGTTGGAAGTTCCTGACATTGAGGGAGGTACAGGGACCCTAGCCCCCTTTTCTTGCTCTCTATATGTAATTTAATGGAAAAAAAATATCAAAATCTGGAAAATGTGGGAAAAACAAAAAAAACTATTAATGGCCTGAAGAAATACACACCGAGAGAAAATACTTGCCAACCACATATCTGGGGGGAAAAAACTCATGCTTAGAATATGTAAAGAACTATTAGAACTCAAATAAAGGAATTATATAATTCAATTTAATTTTATTATTATTATTGTTTCATCTGTATGAGTATATTGCTTGCATGCACATAAGTGTACCCATGTTATGCAATGCCCACGGAGGTCAAAAGACATGGAGGTCAAAAGAGGGCATCGGATTCCTTGGAACTGGAGTTAGAGATAGTTGGTAGCTGTCATGTGGGTGCAGGGGATGAAACCTGGGTCCCCCACAAGAGCAGCCAGTGTTTCTACCTACTGAGCAATCTCTCCAGCCCTATAATTTAATTTAAAATAAGCAAAGTAGCCAGGTATGGTGGCATATGCCTTTAATCCCAGCACTCAGGAGGCAGAGGCAGGCAGATCTCTTGTGAGATCAAGGCCAGCCTGGTCCATGTAATGAGTTCCAGGCCAGCTGTGCCTACAGGGAGACAATGTCTAAAAAGGAAATTTAATTAATGAATGGATGAATTAACTAATTAATTAAGGCTGGGCAAGTTGCCAGCAAGGAAAGATTAGGGACACTTGTGCAAGCCCAATGCTGAGTTCAATCCTTGCGTGCCACAAGGTGACAGTAAAGATCCGCCTCTTAAGAGTTGACTACTGACCTCTACACCTGTACATGCACATGCCTGAAAACAGCAGACACAGAATCGACTTTAGAAAATGTGATAAATGCCAGGCTTGGTGGTGCATGCCTTTAATCCCAGCTCTCAGGAGGCAGAGGCAGATGGATCTCTGTAAGTTCAAAGCCAGCCAGGTCTACACAGGGAGTTCCAGGCCAGCTGGGGCTACAGGGAGACCCTCTCAAAAAAAAAAAGACCAAAAAATGTTGGAGTCTTGCTTGTATTTGTGGTTGAATACATTGATGAGGGACTACACACACATTGTCATGTTCCTGGTTCTGCTCTGTGATCATGAAATACATGTACAGGGGGAAATAGGTAAAGGTTACTCTTCTGCTAATCACCTTTTTATTTTTATTAAAGTTTGTTTTTTGCTTTTTTGTGTATTATTATTATTATTATTATTATCTTTTTGAGACAGTGCTGGGATTAAAAGTGTATGCCACCCATGCTCAGCCTTTATTATTATTATATATATATATATTTTTTGAGACAGGGTCTCCCTGTAGCCCCAGCTGGCCTGGAACTCACTCTGTAGACCAGGCTGGCCTTGAACTCACAGAGATCTGCCTGCCTCTGCCCACCGAGTGCTAGGATTAAAGGCTTGTGCCACCATGCCCGGCTTAAAGGTGGTTCTTAGCCACCATGTGGGTGCTGGGAATGAACCAGGGTCCTCTGTAAGAGCAGTCAGTGCTCTTAACCATTGAGCCATCTCTCCAGCCCCAGGAGGGTTTAATTTAATCATGACACCAGGCCACTCAACTCAGGAGGAGTGTGGCCACGACGTGCGGGTTACAGGGCAATTTGTAAGTACAACAGCCAATCAAGTTTAGCATCACAATTAAAGTTATCAATCAAGTACACCAACCAATCAGAGTTTAACACCACAGTTAAAGTTATCAATCAAGAGGAAATGCTCGAAGCACGCAAACCAATCATTCCCAGAATGACTAAGGAAAAATGGCTTAATGGCATCTGAGAACCACATCCCTGAGTTTTTATAATCCTCCATCTCAATAATCCTCTATATCATTTCCCCCTCTCGTTGTGAGATCCTTGAAGGAAGTTCATAAGAGTTGACCACAGTTGGTTCCAAAATGGAGGGGGTGTATTGGGTCCTTAGCACTATGATTATAATGTAATTTAGCCACTGGTTAATAAATCTGACAAGTGAGTTAAGGATGCATGGGCCAAAAGTCAGAGCAACCAGAAAGATACGTTTACTGGCAGATCCAGGAAGTCTTCAGCTCTCAGCTGAGAAAAGGAACTGGTTCTTTTTTTTTTTTTTTTTTGTCTTTTCCGAGAAGGGTTTCTTGTAGCCCCAGCTGTCCTGGAACTCTGTAGACCAGGCTGGCCTTGAACTCACAAAGATCCACCTGCCTCTGCCTCCCAAGTGCTAGGATTAAAGGCGTGCGCCACCATGCCCTGCCAAGAAACTGGTTCTTTGGGGGATCTTGACCCTAAACTGCCTAGCCAATTTTTAGCTCCTAATTTTATTACATTATCCTCTGAGGAGGTTACTCCAATTGCCAAGAGAGAATTGGGGTGCTGACTGCTCTGACTTCTTCCATGCTGAAAAGGACTGTAGGGGGTGGCAACTGGGGTACCCCCTGCTCAGTGGGTCTATCTAAAAGACCCCCCCAAAGTATAGTTATAGAGAGAACAAAGTCCTTGACTGGTGCCTGTGAAGGAGAAGTGAAGACAGAGTAGTTAGGCACATTTTCTAGGCAGGGAACCAGGAGATGAGCATGGTGAATTAAATGTTCAACTTAAAAGTCCATTAGAATTTCTCAACAAGGGGTTCCAAAGCATCCACAATTGGGCTTCTTTTGTTCATTTGGCTATGTTGTCTGGACTCAGGATCTGCTTTCCGGGCCTTTTGATAGTCACGATGTGAGTTTCCTCTTAGGTAGTTGCTAAATAGAAAGAGGAAATTTTATTATTTGAGAAAAATAGATTTCATATGACTTTAAGTCTAATGTTTGGAAGCACAATTTCTCAGACTTTAGAGGGAATATAATGAGTTCTTATCTTTTGGTTATACTTTCCTTTTGGGTGTTTAGGTCCATACAGTTAGCCCAGATTAACCAAGCTTTGTTTTCTCAAGGTCAGTTGAGGATCTGGTCCTTAGGGGGTCACTGGTAGAGTAGTCTGGGCTGGTATCTGTAGCTTTCAGAACATGTAGTACATTGGCCTGACCTCTTCTAGCTTTTAGTGTTGTTAAAAAATTAACTGCGGGGCTGGTGAGATGGCCTAGTGGTTAAGAGCACCAACTGCTCTTGAAGAAGACCCAGGTTGGATCCCTAGCACCCACATGACTGATGAGAACTGTCTTTAACTCCAGTTCCAGGGGAATCCGACCCCCTCTTCTGACCTCTGAGGCACTGCATGACACGGGTGCACAAACCTACATGCAGACAGTACATTCATACACAGGTGCACAAACCTACATGCAGACAGTACATTCATACACATACAAAAATAAATAAAATTGTGCTGTGGGGATAGCACAGCCATTAAAGAGGCTAAGACCACAAAAATAAATAAATAAATAAATAAATAAATAAATAAATAAATAAATAAAATTGCCAGGCGTGGTGGCTCACGCCTTTAATCCTAGCCCTTGGGAGGCAGAGGCAGGAGGATCTTTGAGAGTTCAAGGCCAGCCTGGTCTACAGAGTGAGTTCCAGGACAGCTGGGGCTATAGGGAGACCCTGTCTCAAAAAGACCAAAAAATAAAAATAAAAAAAATAATAAAATTTTTAAAAATTAACTGCATTCAGGGAGTAGTGGCACATGCTTTTAGCACTTAGGAGGCAGAGGCAGGCAGATCTCTGTGAGTTCAAGGCCAGCCTGGTCTACATAGAGAGCTCCAGGCCATCTGGGAATAAAGGGAGACCCTGTCTCAAAAAGACCAAAACAAATGAACAAAAAAAATCAACTACATGCCAGACATGGTAGCCCACACCTTTAATCCCAGTACTTGGGAGGCAGAGGCTAGTGGATCTCTGTGAGTTCAAGTCCAGCCTGTCTACATAGCAAGTTCCAGGCCAGCTGGGACTAAAGGGAGACCCTGTCTCAAAAAGACCAAAAATAAATAAAAAAAAAATAAACACCAAGTGNTGTATGTTGAACAATCCTTGCATCTCTGGTATGAATCCAACTTAGTCATGATAGGTGACCTTTTTGATGTGGGTCTCTATGTGGTTTGCAAGTATTTTGTTGAAAACTTTTGTGTCTATGTTCATTAATAAGATGGGTCCATAGTTTTAATTTTTGGTTGTATTTTGGCCTGGTTTTGGTATTAAAGTGATGCTGGCTTCATAGAAGGAATTTGGGAGATTTTCCTTTGTTTGTATTCTTCTGAACAGTAGTAATGGTTGTAAGTCCTCTTTTTTTGTCTTTTCGAGACAGGGTCTCCCTGTAGCCCCAGCTGTCCTGGAACTCACTCTATAGACCAGGCTGGCCTTGAACTCATGGAGATCCACCTGCCTCTGCCTCTCAAGTGCTAGGATTAAAGGCATGGGCCACCATGCTCGGTTTATCCCTTTGTTCTTGATAGGCATCTCTCTTCTTAAGTTTAGGAGGCTGCTTTATTATTATTATTATTATTATTATTTTATGTGTATGAGTGTACTGTCTGCATGTAGGTTGGTGCACCCGTGTCATGCCGCAGAGGGAGTCGGATTCTACTAGAACTGGAGTCAAAGACCGTTCTTAGCCATCATGTGGGTGCTGGGAATCAAACCTGGGTCCTCTGCAAGAGCAGTCGATGCTCTTAACTGCTGAGCCATCTCTCCAGCCTCAAGGAGGCTTTATTATTTTTGTAGGAAGCTTCTCTTACTACAAGCAGGTACAGCACAGTCCTGCTAAGGGAAGGGGAGCACAGTGGCCACCTGTGGTCACTGTGGAGAACTGACCCCTTGGTGCAGAGGTCAGTTGGTAACTTTTGTAACCCCACCTGAGAGGTCCTTCCCACCCAGGTCCTTAGCCTGGGAAGCAGAAAGCCTCCCATCTGGCTGTGCTTTCCCACCTGCCCAAAGACTGCTGGTCACTGGACAGGAACTTCAGGCTGATGGCTGATGGCCTATCTTCAGCCTATGCCCACTCACAATTCACTCCACAGGTTGGTGATCTGATTGGTCTCCATTCAACCCCACGAAACTGTTCAACCTTAAGGTAGCTTACCGGGTTGGTCGTCTGATAGACCCCCATCCAACCTACTAGCCACCTGTCCAACCCACTAGCCACCAACACTTGAAATCCATACCTGCTTTGGCCTATATACCCACAAAATAATGAACTGGGGATTCTTTTCTTTTTCTTTTTTAATTTTTATTTATTATTTTTTAATTTTGTTTATTTTTGTATGTGTATGAATGTACTGTCTGCATGTAGGTTTGTGCACCCATGTCGTGCAATGCCACGGAGGTCAGAAGAGGGTCTCAGATTCCCCTGGAACTGGAGTTCTCCTGGAATTGGAGTTACAGATGGTTCTTAACCGCCATGTGGGTGCTGGGGATCGAATCAGGGTCCTCTGCAAGAGCAGTCGGTGCTCTTAACCGCTAGGCTATCTCTTCAGCCCCTATTTATTTATTTTTATGTGTATGAATGTATTGTCTGCATGTAGGTTTGTGCACCCATGTCGTGCCATGCTTCGGAGGTCAGAAGAGGGTGTAGGATTCCCCTGGAACTGGAGTTACAGATGGTTCTCAGCTGCCATGTGGGTGCTGGGGATTGAACCCGGATCCTCTGCAAGAGCAGTTGGCACTTTTAACTGCTAAGCCATCTCTCCAGCCCATGGACTGGGAATTTTGTGTAATGATGGTAATGGAGAATTTGATTTATTGCCTGCTGCAAGTCACTTTTATAAGCAAAATGACATCATATCCCAGAGCCAATCACAGACTCCCAGTCTCGCACCACTGTATACTGCTGCTCACCTAACATCATGTTCCTGGGCCACATTGCTCCCTCCTGGGGCCGGGTCAGAGGAATCCTATGACTCCCACATTGTGCCCTGCGGGATGCTAGCTGAGAACTAGCCCTTAATTCAAACTGGATCTTCCCACAGTTTTATTGAAATGTTTTCTATGCCTTTGTTCTAGAATTTTTTCTTTGTTCTAAATCTATGATTCATAGTCTTGTCTTTTATTTACAGTGTCCCAGTGTCCCTGCATGTCCTGTTCATGAAGGTTCTGCATGAGGCACTTTAAAGAAGACTGACCTTTTTTGCCCTCAACTACCCTAAGGAATTGGGGAGAAAAGTCTCTCAGGGAAGTTGAGGCAGACAAGCATAAGGAATAGTTTAGCAACTTGGGACTCCACTTGCTTTGGCCTATAGATACACCCCTCTTCTAATAATGCACTTGGCAGTCTATGACCCTTATTTGCATATGCTATATATGCATACCCTCTCCAAACAATGCAGCTAGCAACCTGTAAGTAGCATACACATACACCTTGAACAAGCTGCATGCACACTACTCTGAAAAATGGACTAAGTTTCTCTTCCCTCAATGACCATCAAATTCAGATTCTAGTCAATCAGCTTCACTTATGCTTGATAGGAAGACCAATTCAGTCCAAAGTCCTTTCAGGAGCTTGCACAATAAGTCAAACTGTTGTCTTCAAAGTAGACTTTTAGGGAAAATCTATTTGTCACCTATGCATAATTAGGAATGCATATGGTTAGAATCAAACACAATACATGGCATTGTTGATGAATGGTGTCATCTTTAGAAGGACACAGCTGTGATGACTTGCAAAAGAGCCCAAGATGTAAACTATTGACTGTTGATGTTTGTGCCTATAAAGGAGGAGGACGTGGAGAAAAATCACTGGACTCTCATCTTAGTCAACATGGCAGTAGAAAAGAGTTTTGTTGGGCAGGAGAGATAGCCTAGTGGTTAAAAGCACCGACTGCTCTTGCAGAGGACCCGGGTTCGATCCCCAGCACCCACATGGTGGCTGAGAACTGTCTGTAACTACAATTTCAGGAGAACTCCAGTTCCAGGGGAATCTGAGACCCTCTTCTGACCTCCGGGGCATTGCACGACATGGGTGCACAAACCTACATGCAGACAGTACATTCATACACATACAAAAATAAATAAGATTTTAAAAAGAGTTTTGTTAACCATTAAACGCTTAGCCAAAAAGTGGTGTGCTTCGGAGGAAATCCTTCAAAAGATTATAAAGTGAAAGAATTCTTACCCCTTCACAGCCAAGTAGTGATGACCCAACCCCATGAGACAGTCAAAGATAAACAACTGGGCCTCAAGTAAAATGCTTTGACAGCACCATGTCCCAAGGTTGGTCCTTTCTCTTCCTGGTAATTGGGGAGATAGGTGTAAAGACAAAGGCAAAAATTGAAAAAGCAAACTGGGGTCTGGAGAGATGGCCTAGCGGTTAAGAGCACCGACTGCTCTTACAGAGAACCCAGGTTCGATCCCCAGCACCGACATGGTGGCTGAGAACCATCTGAAACTCCAATTCCAGGAGAACTCCAGTTCCAGGGGAACCCAACACCCACTTCTGACCTCCAAGGCATTGCACAACACGGGTGCACACACTTGCATGCAGACAGTACATTCATATACATACAGAAATAAATAAAAAAATTTAAAAATATATATAAAAGAAGAAAAAGCAACTGAAGCTGGGCATGGTGGTGCACGCCTTTAATCCTGGCACTCAGGAGGCAGAAGCAGGTGGATTTCTGTGAGTTCAAACCAGCCTGGTCTACAGAGTGAGTTCCAGGACAGCTGGAGCTATAGAGAGTCCCTGTCTCAAAAAGCCAAAAAAAAAAAAAAGCACTCTTCTATAGCAGTGATGCTCCCAACTACTTGAGCCTCAGGATACAGTGATTTTAAAGGTGCCCTATTTACTACCAGGAGTGTTCACTCTGATCACACTGTTTTTCTTTAGACTGAATCTATCAGAACTCACTATGTAGTCACAGTTGACCTTACAGTTCTGAGTGTCCTGCCTCTGCCTCCTGATTGCCTGATTTACAGGACTGCACTATTGTAGCCAGTTTAGACAGTGTTGGGAGGTCTCAAAACCAGGACTTCTTGCATATAAGCAAGCACTATATCAACTGAGCTACATTCCCTAACCCCACAGTGTCTATTCTTTTTTTTTTTTTTTAGTGTCTATTCTTTATTAAATCTTTTTTTTTTTTTTTTGAGACAGGGTTTCCCTTTAGTCCCAGCTGGCCTGGCGCTCACTCTGTAGACCAGGCTGGCCTTGAACTCACAGAGATCCGCCTGCCTCTGCCTCCCAAGTGGTAGGATTAAAGGTGTGTGCCATTACGCCCGGCTTTTAAATCTTTTTTTTTTTAATTTTTATTTATTTCCGTATGTGTATGAATGTACTGTCTGCATGCAAGTTTGTGCACCCGTGTCGTGCAATGCTGCGGAGGTCAGAAGAGGGTGTCGGATTCCCCTGGAACTGGAGTTCTCCTGGAATTGGAGTTTCAGACGATTCTCGGCCACCATGTGGGTGCTGGGGATCGAACCCGGGTCCTCTGTAAGAGCGGTCAGCGCTCTTAACCGCTAGGCCATCTCTCCAGCCCCCTTTTAAATCTTTTGAGCCAGGTGTGGGAACACTTGCCTTTAATCTCAGTACTTGGGAGGCAGAGGCAGGTGGATTCCTGTAAGTTTGAGGCTAGCCTGGTCTACCTAGTGAGTTCCAGGCCATCTGGGACTACAGGGAGACCCTGTCTAAAAAGGAACAAAACCCTTTTATATCAATCCTGGTCTAGTAAAAGAAAGCCCCCTCTACTGTGAGTATTGCAGGCACAATAATCCTTGCTAGCTTTTCCCATTTATCACACACACAAACATACATGTACACATGTACACAACAAACTTAGCAAGGAGGCATATTTCATAGTTATTGTGGGTTTTTTATGATGTTCATTGGGTTTTTAATTTTTTTTTAATGTTTGTGTGTATTGCCTGCACGTTTTGTTCAATGTCCATAGAAGTCAGAAAAGGGCATCAAATTCCCTTGGAAATGGAGTTAGAGATGGTTCTTAGTTGCCATGTGGATGCTGGGAATCAAACATGGGTCCTCTCTCTGTAAGAGTCCTCTCTCTGTAAGAGCAGCTGGTCCTCTTAACCACAGAGCATCTCTCCAGCCCCTGATGATTGTTGTTTTGAGCTTAGGTCTCACTATGTAGTAGAGGCTAGTCTCTAACTCTCATCTTTCTGCCTCAGTCTCCAAAATTTATAGGCATGTGTGACCACAACTATTTATTTTATTTTATTTATTTCTGTATGTGTATGAATGTACTGTCTGCATGCGAGTTTGTGCACCCGTGTCGTGCAATGCCGCGGAGGTCAGAAGAGGGTATCGGACTCCCCTGGAACTGGAGTTCTCCTGGAATTGGAGTTTCAGATGGTTCTCGGCCGCCATGTGGGTGCTGGGGATCAAACCCGGGTCCTCTGTAAGAGCATAACTGCTAGACCATCTCTCCAGCCCCGACCATAACTATTTTTTTTAAATATTTTGCACTTTTTAAATTTTATTTATTTCTGTATGTGTAGGAATGTACTGTCTGCATGCAGGTCTGTGCACCCATGTCGTGCAATGCCACGGATAGAACCCGGGTCGGTGCTCTTAACCGCTAGGCCATATCTCCAGCCCCCGACCACAGCTATTTTTATGAGGACCAAACCCAAAGCCTCATGGCATGCTAGGCAAGCACTATACCAACTGATCTACAGCTGCAGGCCACACTGGGATTTTTATTTTTTTTAACTTTTTATTTTTTAGTCTTTTATTAAGATGGAGTCTCCCTGTAGCCACGGCTGGCCTGGAACTTGCTATATAGGCCAGGCTAGCCTGGATCTCACAGAGGTCTCCCTGCGTTTACCTCCTGAGTGCTGGGATTAGAGGCCTACACTATCATGCTCAGCCACACCAGACTGTTTTAAAAAAATATTTTATTTATTTTATTTTTTTCTTTTTGGTATTTTATGTGTATGTGTGTATCACCAGCATGTATATAAGTGCACCCACATTGTGTAATGCCCTAGAAGTCAGAAGAGGGCATCAGATTCCTTTGGAACTGGAGTTATGGATGGTTCTTAGCCATCATGTGGGTGCTGGGAATCGAACCCAGGTCTTCTGCAGTGTTCTTAACCACTGAGCCATTTCTCCAGCACCCACACTGGGCTTTTTTTTTTTTTTTTTTT
>VZQC01008012.1:287275-341624 GCA_009823505.1 Rhizomys pruinosus
TTGTTTTTTTTTTTTGGTCTTTTCGAGACAGGGTCTCCCTGTAGCCCCAGCTGTCCTGGAACTCACTCTGTAGACCAGGCTGGCCTTGAACTCACAAAGATCCGCCTGCCTATGCCTCCCAAGTGCTAGGATTAAAGGCGTGCTCCACCACGCCCGGAACACTCGGCTTTTTTTAAAGTTTCTATTTTTGCTTGTTTTCTAGTGATTCTGGGGCTAGAACCCAGGGACTTCAGCAGACTAGTAAGTGTTCTATCTCCAAGCCTTACCCTACCACTGGAGGTAGTTTTGCAACTAGAAATACAGTGGTTACTAAAGAAACTGGGAATATGGGTGCTGTCCCCTTTGATGTTTACATTTCAGATGGTTTCTTCTCTCTTTCTCTCTCTCTGTCTCTGTTTCTGTGTATATGAGTGTCGATATCTGTGGAGGTCAGAGGTGTCAGATCTCCCAAGAATTGGAGTTACCGGATAGTTCTCTGTGAGATCAAGAAACAGCCTGGTATACACTCAAAAGACCAATTTATTTATATTTTATGTATATGGGTGTTGTGCCTATGTGTAGGCAAATGCCTTCAGGGGCTGGAGAGATGGCTCAGTGGTTAAGAGCACTGACTACTCTTGCAGAGGACCCGGGTTCAATTCCCAGCATCCACATGGCAGCTAAGAACCGTCTTTAACTCCAGTTCCGGGGGGAATCTGATGCCCTTTTCTGACCTCCACAGCATTGCACGACACGGGTGCACCTACCTACATGTAGGCAATACACCCATACACATAAGAAGTTAAAAAAAATACCTTCCGCAGGGCATGGTGGCACATGCCTTTAATCCCAGCACTTGGGAAGCAGAGGCAGGTGGATCTCTGTGAGTTTAAGACCATCCTGGTTTACATAGCGAGTTCCAGGACAGCTGGAGCTACAGGGAGACCCTGTCTCAGACCAAAAAAGAAAAAAGAAAAATGTCTTTACGAGGGCAATGCCCTCAGGGGCCAGAGGAGGGCATCAGATCAGAACTGGCGTCTCAGACAGTTGCTGGGAACCAAAGCCGGGTCCTCTGCCAGAAAAGCCGGGGCTTGTTACCCCTGAGCCCCGAGCCACCATTTCCGTCCCTCTATTTTCTTAAGACTTATTTTTCTTTTTTTGGTCTTTTTGAGATAGGGTCTCTCTTTAGTCCCATCTGGCCTGGAACTCATTAAGTAGACCAGGCTGGCCTTGAATTTATAGAGATCTGCCTGCCTCTGCCTCTGGCGTGCTAGGATTAAAGGTGTGAGGCACCACGCCCAGCCAAGAGTTGTCATTTTTTTTTTAAGTATTCGTATGCATGTGTGTCTGTGTATGGGTATGTGTACATAGGTGCCCATTATGAGGCCAGAAGCAATGAAGAACGGTGGAGCTGAAGTGCTATCTCTGAACAACTGTGGGCCCACTTTATTAGTTTTTTAGGGGGTGTTTTTGAGAGAGGGTCTAGCTGGCAGGGAAACCTTTATGCAGACCAGAGTGGCCTTGAACTCACAGAGATCTTCCCCCTGACTCTGCCTCGAAAGTGCTGGGATTAAAGGCATTTTCCACCAGGCCGCTGCTCCACTTTTCTGTTGGTTTTTGTTTATTTTTTGTTTGGTCTTTTGAGACAGGGTCTTTCTCTGTGGCCCCAGCTGGCCTGGAAGTCACTATGTAGACCAGGCTTGCCCACCCACGTCTGCCTCCCAAGTGCTGGGATTAAAGGCGTGCACGACCGCCAGGCTTCCCTACTTTTTAATAGTGACTGCACCCATTTTTAGCCCACAGTACTGTACTAACCAGAAATAGGGCCATTTTAAAACTATATGTAAGAAATTAAACTCTGGGGCTGGAGAGATGGCCTAGCGGTTAAGAGCGCCGACCGCTCTTGCAGAGGACCCGGGTTCGATCCCCAGCACCCACATGGAGGCCGAGAATCGTCTGAAACTCCAATTCCAGGAGAACTCCAGTTCCAGGGGAATCCGACGCCCTCTTCTGACCTCCGCGGCATTGCACGACACGGGTGCACAAACTTGCATGCAGACAGTACATTCATACACATACAGAAATAAATAAATAAATGCCTAGCGGTTAAGAGCGCCGACCGCTCTTGCAGAGGACCCGGGTTCGATCCCCAGCACCCACATGGCGGCTGAGAACCGTCTGTAACTCCAATTCCAGGAGAACTCCAGTTCCAGGGGAATCCAGACCCTCTTCTGAACTCCGCGGCATTGCACGACACGGGTGCACAGACCTACATGCAGACAGTACATTCGTACACATACAGAAATAAAAAATAAATAAATAAATAAAAAATTAATTAATTAAACTCTAACCCCGAAACCCAAGCTTACTACGGTAGGCCCCTCCCTGTGTTCTGGAACAGGTCTGCTCTCTCCAGTTTCTGCCAGCTTCAAAGCCATAAATTCTGGCCAGCTGGGGCTGCAGGGAAACTGTCTCAATCGAAACAGAAAAAAACAAAAGCCCCAAATAATTCGAAGTCCAAAAGTCAGGGTCCAAAAGTGAACAGCTACCCCACCTCCTAACCTGCCCCTTCCCGGTACCCCTTGGTACCCAAAGTCTTCTGCCCCCCTCGCTCCCCTCGCCCCCTCCCCGGCCCCATCCCCCCTAGTCTCTCCCACTCCGTCCTGTTCCTCTCCCCTTCCAGTCCCACTCCTCGCTCCCACCAGTCTCCCTCCCCCTTGTGTATACTTCCCTTCCTCCAGTCACTCCCACTCCCTTCCGTCCCTCCCCTTTGACCCCTCCCGTTACCCCCCAACCCCCGTTCCTGTCCCCTCCCCCGTCTCCTCCCGAGCCCTTCCCCGGCCAGCTGCTGCGGAGAGTGCCGATACGCCCGGGGGCGGGGTCTGCGTGGTTGCACGCTCTGATTGGACGGCTCGGGGGGCGGGGCCTTGCCGCCGCTTGTAGCGCCTAGTGGACTCCGGCAGCTGAGCGCCAAGTTTAGGTTCGCGCGGACGGAGCGGGTCACGTGGTGCGCTCGTGGCTGCCCAGGTCGGCGCTGCGGGGCTGTGGAGGATCCTGCGTGGCCGGTGAGGGTCGAGACGTCCTCGGCGGTGCGGGCTGAGGGGTCTGGCGCTGGGATAGCCCGGGCTCCGCGTGCTCTCCACGCGGAACCGGAATAAGGCAAGGCGCTTGGGTTAGAGTGTGGGCGGAACAGTGGAGACGCGTGTCCTCAGTGCCGGTCGCGTGGAGCGATTACTTTGCGTGGGTTTGTTTGGGTTTTGAGGCACCACTTCTGACTCCGTGACCATTTCAAATTGAGGAGACAGCCCCCCTCCCTTTGATCTTTTGGGGCACAACTAAGTTGTAAAGCCAGGGGAGCAGGTTGAAAGTCGAAATGGCAGAGCCCGGAATTGAGCACCTTTCTTACAGTCCACCCTCGGGAGATAAAGGCAAGAGGGTCAGTTCCAGGCTAGCTTTGGCGGGTTGGAGGACATCCTGGACCACAGTGAGACCCTGTCACAAACAAGTCCGTGCTCAGAGTACTAGCTATGTAATCGCTGCCTTTTTTTTTTTTTTTTCCGGTCTTTTTTTTTAAGACAGGGTCTCCCTGTAGCCCCAGCTGTCCTGGAACTCGCTCTGTAGTCCAGGCTGGCCTTGAACTCACAAAGATCCGCCTGCCTCTGCCTCCCCAGCGCTAGGATTGAAGGTGTGCGCCACCACGACCGGCAATCTGCTTTTTTTGAGGGGGGGTGGGGGGGTGTCTCATGGAGCCTAGGCTATCCTCGAACTTGCTGTGTAGCCAAGAGTGACCTTGAACTTCGGATTCTCCTGGTACCTCCAGCGTGGGCCGCCTGACCTGGTTCATGAGGTGCTGGGGGTGGAGCTCAGGGCTTCCTGCTTGTTGGGCAAGCTTCTAACTGAACTATACCTTTAGCTGTATAATCCATATTTTTGATGGTGCTGTCTGTCTGCTGTGTTACCTCTTCAAACTAGGAGACAAGTGTTGCATTGTAGAGTTCTTAGAAGCCCAGTACCTGTATTTCAAGGGCTGTAGCAAACATAGATGTATGCCTTTCAGTCGGGTATGGTTGCTGGACTGGAAACACCAGTTTAGGTCCCCTACGGAATCTAATTTTAAATTTCTTGAGGGGATGTTCAAGGGAGGTGAATAATTGTCTTACCTGGGGTTTCTGGGAAGAACTAAAGTTAAGCAAACCTGAGTGGCCAATCTGACTCTGTTATGACCTTAGACTAGGTAAAATGGGCAGAAGCAGGGCACTGGTAACATGGCAAATGACTTTTGATAGGTCTCTCCCTGGAGGTGTGAGCATTGTCCACAGATACGGCAACACTGAGTGACAGGGGACGGGTTTGAGGTGAGCTGGGCTGCTCTTCAGGGTTTACTGGGAAGTCGGGGGGTGGGGCCTAAGATCCTAACTTTGGCTTCTTTGAGGACAGTAAAATAATCATGTGTGCCCTGTGTCTGAATGGTTTCTTTTCTGACAGAGACTCCATACGTAGCCCGAGCTGGCCTCAAACTCCTCAGCCCCCGGGTGCTTACTCTGTGTGGCACGGCTCTGACTGCCTGATTGATGTTCCCCTTTAACTCTCACAGCTAACCTTGGAATGACGTTCTCCATGTTAGATGTGAGCAATCTGAGAAACCGATGCTACTAACTGGGATCATTGTTAGAAAGTGGCAGTGCAGGATTTGAATCTAGAGCCGGCCTCCAGCATGGCCTCCTCACTGTGGCCCTTTGCTGTGGGCATTGGGAGAACGTGAGGTGTCCTGGCATGTGCCATGTGTTCCTGTTCTTTTTTTTAAATTTTATTTATTTTTGTATGTGTATGAATGTACTGTCTGCATGTAGGTTTGTGCACCCATGTCGTGCAATGCCATGGAGGTCAGAAGAGGGTCTCGGATTTCCCTGGAACTGGAGTTCTCCTGGAATTGGAGTTACAGACGGTTCTTAGCCACCATGTGGGTGCTGGGGATCAAACCTGGGTCCTCTGCAAGAGCAGTCGGTGCTCTTAACCGCTAGGCTCTCTCTCCAGCCCCACGTTCCTGTTCTTTCACAAAATCAAGTCCCATTAGCTTTCACTAGATGTTGTGTTTGAGTCTTTGTTATTCATGTTTGCTTTTCTCCCAAATCTCATCTGCTTGGCTACCTTCCATCCTTCAGATTGCAGCCCTGATTTTCCAGTGTGTGCCTTTTGTGGTGCTGAGGATTAAGCCTAGGGCTTTGTGCATGTTAGACAGTCTACCACTGAGCTATATCCAGAGTCCCCCATAGACCACCAGGCTATCTCCCGAGTACTCCATGGACCAATCTAAAGTAGTTCCACCACTTACTCTCCTTATAACAATCTTCTTTCTTTCCCCTTCCAGGCTTGGTTTTGGTTTCTCTTGAGACTGGGCCTCATGTAAACCAGGCTGACCTTGAACTACTCCTGATCGTCCTGTCTCCCCCTCCCAGGCACTGGGGTTACAGGTGCACTATACCTACTGCATATCTCACAGAGATCTAACCACAGACTCTGCTAATCTTTGTAGTCTTCATGCCTCACCCTGTACCTAAGATATTGGAACTGCTCAGTAAATATTTGCTGTCCCAGCCAGGCATGGTGGTACATACCTGTAACCTAAGCAAGAAATTCTCTGTGGGTTTGAAGCCAGCCTGGGTTACATAGTGTGAATAAAAAAGAAAAAAAAAAAAAAAGCCGGGCGTGGTGGCACACACCTTTAATCCTAGCACTTGGGAGGCAGAGGCAGGAGGATCTTTGTGAGTTCAAAGCCAGTCTGATCTACAGAGTGAGTTCCAGGACAGCTGGGGCTACAGGGAGACCCTGTCTTGAAAAGACAAAAAAAAAAAAAAAAAAAAAATTGGTTGAATAATTCAGTGGAGCAGAGTGCAGCTTATTTTGAATGTAACAGAATTGCCTTATAACCCAGTAATTCTACTGTGGTCAGATACCCTAAAGAATTAAAAGCACCGCTGGGCGTGGTGGCACATGCCTTTAATCCTAGCACTTGGGAGGCAGAGGCAGGTGGATTTCTGTGAGTTCAAGGCCAGCCTGGTCTACAGAGTGAGTTCCAGGACAGCCAGAGCTACAGGGAAACCCTGTCTCAAAAAGATAAAAAAAAAAAAAAAAAAAGGACTGGAGAGATGGCCTAGCCGGTAAGAGCACCGACTGCTCTTGCAGAGGACCTGGGTTCGATCCCCAGCACCTACATGGCACCTGAGAGCCGTCTGTAACTCCAATTTGAGAACTCCAGTTCCAGGGGAATCCGACACCCTCTTCTGACCTCCGAGGTCACGGGTGCATAAACCTGCATGCAGATAGTACATTCATACAAATAAATAAATAAATAAGTAAGTAAATAAGTAAATAAAATTTTTAAAAAGAATTAAAGAGCAGAGACAGGTTTGTTTGTTTGTTTGTTTGTTTGAGACAGGGTCTCCCCATATGTAGACCAGGCTGGTCTTAAACTCACAGAGATCCGTCTGCTTCTCGAGTTAGCCTTGAATTCTAAATCCTCCTGCTTCAAATGTTGGGATTATAAGTGTGTGGAACAGCTCCTGGCCAAGTTAGTGCTTATGAGTATTGAATTTATATTTGGGAAAATGAGAGATTCCTGGAGCTGGGTGGTGATGATTAATGGCTGCAGAGTACTAAGTATATTTACTGCCACAGAACTCCCTAAAAACAGTTTAAAATGGCAAGTTTATATCATGAATATTTTATTACAATTTAAGAGCAATAATAATAATAATGTGAGCATGATTTTTGGCAAACTTACAGACCTTAAGAAAAGAAAAAAAAAATGCTAGCCGGGCGTGGTGGCGCACGCCTTTAATCCTAGCACTCGGGAGGCAGAGGCAGGCGGATCTTTGTGAGTTCAAGGCCAGCCTGGTCTACAGAGTGAGTTCCAGGACAGCTGGGGCTACAGGGAGACCCTGTCTCAAAAAGACAAAAAAAAAAAAAGGAAAAAAAATGCTGTTTTCCCTAGAGTGTTAGCTAAAATTGACAGTTCCTCCTACAGTACCTTTCAAAGTACATAGCTTCAGAATCAGGAGGATCTCTTATGAGTTCAAGGCCTGCCTGGTCTACATAGAGGTCCTGGCCAGCCATAGCTGTGTAATGAGATCCTGTCTCAAAAAACAAACAAGCAAAAGGTATATAGTCAGAAGACTTTTTTACTATTATTAAGAATGCCCTAGGGTATTCCTAGCATCCAGGAGGCAGAGGCAGGGATCTCAGTGAGATGGAGGACAACCTGGTCTACAAAGCAAGTTCCAGGCATGCTAGGGCTACAGGGAGACCCTGTCTCATAAAACAAAACATGAATGTCCTAGGATAGGGGCTGGTGATGCAGTAATTTGGTAGAGTGTCTAGCATGCATGAAGCCCTGGGTTCTATCCCCAGCACCACATAAAATTGAGTGGTGGGGCATTCCTGAAGTCAATCAGGTGTCAGATCCTCCTCTGCTACATAGTGAATCTGGACTAGTTTGGGCTGCATGAGACCCTGTCTCCAAGAAAAAAAAAAAATGTCCTAGAGACAAAGAAGTTTGAACTCCATGAATAAAGAATTCAGGGACAGCTAGATGGCTCAGTAGGTTAGGGAACCTGCCAATAGGCGGATGAACTGAGTTGGATCCTCGGGACCCACGTGGTAGGAGGAGAGAATGGAATCCCAAACTTGGCCCCTGACCTCCACACACGCTGTCCTGCACATGCCAACGTACATACACAGTAAATAAATTAATAAAAATTTGCGCTTTTTGGATCAGAAAAAAATTATTTAGGACTCAGCAAGTATGAGTTTAATAATAAAGAATTAAGCACTTCTTGGTTATAGGGTCCTTGACCCTGCGTAATGATAAGAACAAGATAGAAAATTCTGGGAAGAGGCTTGAAAACAGGAACAGGCTGCTGAGTTTGGGAGACAAGGTCACAATCCCCTAAAGGCTCCTACGCAGGATTTAGGTAAGTGGGACTCACAAAGACAGGATTAGGGCCAGGCATGGTGGTGTATGCCTTTAATCCCAGCACTCCAGAGGGAGAGGTAAGTGGATCTCTGAGTTCAAGGCCATACTGGTCTACATAGTAAGTTCCAGGACAGCTGTGGCTACCTGTCTCAGAAAAGACACCCCCCTCCCCCCCCCCCGCCAAAAAAAGACAGTTTTGGATCAGAGAAGGCATTGCATGTGAACAAAGGCAGGCAGTGAGTAGTTCTGTTCTGATGGAGGTGCTTACATTTTCCCCAAGGACAGCCCACTGAATGTCCTTGCTATTTGGCTTTCTGAAGAGGAGGCAGGTTCCAAGTGAACCCGAGCTCTTAGGGTTAGGAAATAGCTCCTCTGTTGCTGGGCACCATGGAGTCCCTGTCAGGTCTTTTATATCCTTCAGTAAATGTTTAATGAAAATGTTGCCCTTTGGGATCCCAGGAGCAGAGGTCCTAGCATGTGACTCCCACTGCTAAGGACCCAGAGAGGTTCTGGAATTGGCTGGGTTCTGACCTAAAAGGAGGAAGCTTGTGGGGTGGCCAGGTTCTCGAAGTACCCACTGTCCCATGCTGTTTGTAAACTGCTCTTCCCCAGGGCACTGCTGCTGTGGTAGAGAAGTTAAGTGTTTTGCAGGTAAGGCTGTATGTCTCATGCTTTCATGCTTGTGTTAAAACAACTACATGGCTGGTAAATGGCTCAGCAATTAGGCATACTGGCTGCTCTTGCAGAGGAGCTGGATTCGGTTCCCAGCACCCCTATAGCAGCTCACAACTGTCTGTTACTCCAGTTCTGGGGGGGGGTCCAACACCGTCTTCTGGCCTCCATGGGCACTGCATGCACAGGTGTACTTACGTACAGGCAAACCACTCACGCACATAAAATAAAAGTGGTTAATGGTTAATTTTACAAAACTACTTTGAAAGCTCCAATTAGGAATTTCCTGGCTAAAGATGATTGACAGTTCTTTTGGCTACCTGTGCCAAAGAGAGAAGGATCTCTGGTCTGGGACTGTTTGGTTTGTTTGTCCCATGGTTTTCTTTCTGGTAAATTTCGCAATGTGACCTCAAGGAAAGTGGGCTCTTTGCTCATGATTGACTCCTTTTAATTGAGGTATCCTTTATTTCAGGATTACCAACCCACCCCACCCCCGCCATCTTACCCTGGCACCGAGTTCTCCACCTGTTTTGAGTTTATATGTTCAGTATTTTTGTTGGTCTATGATCCATGTCCACCAGAGTAAGCTTCAGGAAACCAGGGCTCCAGTCGGTTTCTTGAGCACAGTACCCACAAAGTAGTAGCCTGTGGGAGATCTGAATAAGTACTTGTCCAGCAGATGAAGTTTATACAGAAACACCCTCAAATTAACAGAAAAGGACAGGAGAGCTGACAACTCTTGGTTAAAGGGAGGGCTCCTGTGAATGTCCCAGCTCAGCCCTGTACTAAAGACACTTCCTGTGGAGCTTGTTTTCATTATGGGAAACATGACAGAAATGAACATGAAGAGGTGCCAGGATTATGCCATAACTGTGTTTGTTTCATTCTTTTCTAGACTTTTCGAGACAGGGTCTCCCTGTAGCCCCAGCTGTCCTGGAACTTGCTCGGTAGACCAGGCTGGCCTTGAACTCACAAAGATCTGCCTGCCTCTGCCTCCCAAGTGCTAGGATTAAAGGCGTGTTTATGCCTCCTGGGAGGAGCTCCATATGCAAAGCATGGAGTGTGTTTAATGGAAACTTAACCAGTTCTCTGCCAATGGATTGATTTGTTAACAGTTAATCCGATTAGTCACTCAGGGCATGTTCCTTCTTCCTACAGAGTTGTGCAGGGTACTGGGAGATTAAAACAGACCTCTGTTTGGTTGGCAGTGATTAGTGCTGGGTTCAGTTTAGATAACTACCTAGGAAAGGCTTGAAAGAGGCAGCTTTGGTTTGGGTGTCAATTGGATGAGGAGGATCACGTCCAGTGTTCAGAAAGGAACCACAGCTGCGCAGTGTCTTCACATTGTATTATGTTCCTGCTTACCAAACTATCTGTAGAGGAAAGTTAAAAAAGTGTCAGGCCTGGTGTGGTGGCACACGCCTTTAATTCCAGCTTTCGGGAGGCAGAGGCAGGTGGATCCCTTTGAGTTCAAGGCCAGCCCGGTCTACATAATGAGCTCCAGGCCAGCTGGGACTAAAGGGAGACCCTGCCTTGAAAAGACCAAAAAAAAGTGTCATAACTCAGAATCAATTACAGGCTAACTATGCGTGATTGCTGGAGTTAATGTTGGAACCCACACATACTTTTCCCATGTTTTAGGCAACTTTGAACCAGCAAGATGGCGGCTTCAGTCGATAGAGCCAACAAGGATGCTGCCCTGTGGGCTTCTCATGACAAGATGCTGGCACAGTCCCTCAGGGACAGTGACGTAGAGGTGAGATTCTGGCGTCTTCACAGCTTTTTATCTCTGTTTAGCTCTCTGGTGTGTGTGGGGGGGTTGGGGTTGGGTTTTTTTTTGTTTTGTTTGTTTATTTTGTGGTGCTAAGGATGCAACCCCAGTGTCGTACCTGCTAGGCAGACACTCCACCACTGTCTACACTCCGGGGCCTCAACATTGCTAAAGGGAATCAGGAATTAAATTGATTGTGTACATACGGCCTCACAATCACAGGAGTGCGAGGATGTGGTGGTGGAGCACTTGCCTAGCGTGCTCCAGGCTCTTCATTCCATCTTCATTGTCGCACAGTGACAGACTGAGAGACTATGGCTGAAAGGCTTTGGGGATATATGTCGATACTTCTGAGTTTACTTCGTAGAGTTCAGAGCACAGTCCTGGCTACTCTGGAGGAAAGTAAAGGTTGACCCTTGCAGCACACAGGAAGCATACCTGCTTATCTACCTAAAACCAACTTTATTTTTTACAATAGTTTTATTTATTTTTTATTATATGTGTGTGTGTGTTTTTTTTTTTTTTTTTTTTGTTGTTTTGTATTTTTGAGGCAGGGTCTCCCTTAAGTTCCAGCTGGCCTGGAGCTTGCTCTGTAGACCAGGCTGGCCTTGAACTCACAGAGATCCACCTGCCTCTGCCTGGGATTAAAGGCGTGCGCCACCATAAATATTTATTTTTTTGAGACAGATTAGCTTCAGTCTGACAGAGATCTGCCTGCCTTTGCCTCCCAAGTGCTGGAATTAAAGACGTGTGCCACAATAGCCCACAATTTTTAATAGTTTTGATACATTATTTACTTACATGATTATCCTCTTCCTCTTCACCTCCAACTCTGTGGAGCCAAGGGTGACCTTGAACTTCTGACCTGCTTCCCCCTCCTGACTGCTGAGATTCTAGGCATTTCCCACCATACACAGTTTATTCAGGGCTGGGGCTTGAACCTGGGGCCTCAGAAATGCTACGCAAGCACTCTGCTGACCGAGCTCCAACCCCAACCTTGCATCTGTTTTCTTACAAGGTTTACAACATTATCAAAAAGGAGAGTAACCGGCAAAGGGTTGGATTGGAGCTGATTGCCTCGGAGAATTTTGCCAGCCGAGCAGTGTTGGAGGCGCTGGGGTCTTGCTTAAATAACAAATACTCAGAGGGGTACCCAGGCCAGAGGTGAGTGAGTGTCCTCAAAAGCCCTGCCCTGACTGGTTTGTTTTGTTTGGAGACAGGGTCTTGCTATGTGAATCAGGTTGCCTCAGTCTCGCAAGGGCTGTGCTTACAGTTGTGAGCTACCACACTTGGCTTCCCTGTGGAATCTAAGTAAATTTCAGAAACCTGCAGCTTCCTGGCTCTGGGCTCTTCCTTCCCTCTTGATCTCTGGCTCTGGGCTCTTCCTTCCCTCCTGATCTCTGGCTCTGGGCTCTTCCTTCCCTCCTGATCTCTGGCTGCTCCTTTCCAGCCTGGCCTTCTGGGATCTTCTCAGAGCCCTTGTGCTCAGGGTCACACTGAACAGTCCCTGTGCGAGGACTTCTAGGCTCCCAGGCTAGTGTCTGAGGGTGTGGTCCAGCCTCTATCTAGGAAAGATCATTGTCCAGTGAGGGACACCACAGAAAGTGGCCATTGCCGTGAAAGCAGTTGAATCTGGAAAATGAAAAGCTGTGCTGTAGATTCAGTGTCCCCTGTCTGAAATATACTCAGAAGTATTTGAGGCTTCAGGTTTTCGTTAAAATACTTGCATAAGGGGCTGGAGAGATGGCCTAGTGGTTGAGAGTGCAGACTGCTCTTGCAAAGGACCTGTGTTTGATCCCCAGCACCCACATAGCGGCCGAGAAGCATCTTTGACTCCAGTTCCAGGGGAATCCAGCACCCTACTCTGACCGCCACGGTATTGCACGACATGGGTGCACAAACCTACATGCAGACAGTACATTCATACACATACAAGAATAAATAAAAAATTTTTAAAAAGAATACTTGCATAACTATTCATTGATTAAGCATTCTAAATCTGAAATACAAAATGCTCCAAAACTTGAAACTTAGTATTTTGTTTTGAAACAGGGTCTTGTTGTGTAGCCGTAGAACTTGCTGTAATAGACCAGGTCTGCTGCAAACTTGTGTTGCACCTCTGCCTCTGCCTCTCTGCCCCTCTGCCCCTCTGCCCCTCTGCCCCTCTGCCCCTCTGCCTCTGCCTCTGCCTCTTACTTGCTGGACTCGCGGTGGGCTGCCGGGCCTGACTGACCTTTTCTCTTGTTTCTGGTGGTCTTTGCTCATCCATGCCAGGCGAGTGCTCCACCGCTACATACTCACCACCTTGAAACTAGGTTGTGAGATCAAGGCTCAGAGTGTAGCTGAGGCTGGCCTCCTAAGTTCAAGGGCTCCCTGTCCTGCCCTTCCCAGTGCTGGGGACTACAGGAGTATGCCATTGCATGCACCCAGGGTTTTTGTTTGTTTGTTTGTTTGTTTGTTTTTGTGTGTGTGTGTGTGTGTTTTATACAGTCATCATTAGGCAAAGAAAATACAGAATTTGATAATAGTTTTTGCAAATTTTTGTCTTTGTGTCCCAATGGAAACAGAAAAAGAAGATTGACTCTCAGATTAAAGCACATTCTGTCCTGAGATACTGTTGAAGCCTTGTGTAAAGTCTGAAGGTCAAGCTGAAATCCTTGTCTTTCTCTTTCTATACTTTAAAAAAAAAATTTATTTTATTTTATTAATTTTTTTATGTGTATGAATGTACTGTCTGCATGCAGGTCTGTGTACCCGTGTCGTGCAATGCCGTGGAGGTCAGAAGAGGGGGTCGGATTCCCCTGGAACTGGAATTAAAGTCGGTTCTCAGCCCCCATGTGGGTGCTGGGGATCGAACCTGGGTCTTCTGCAAGAGCAGTCGGTGCTCTTAACCGCTAGGCCATCTCTCCAGCCCCATCTCTCTTCTTCTATAGATAAACGTACTGAAGGGGATTCACTGGGTGCTTTCACAGCTGATACTTCATTGGACCCGGTGGGGGTGGGGGTGGGGCAGGAACTTTAGGACAAGACTCACTTATTACCCTCCACTGTGCTCTGCCCACCCCTGAGCATCTTTAGCCTCTGCTAGGCACTGACTGGGGCTGTGGTGGATGTGGACCATCCTTCTCTCCACAGGTATTATGGTGGGAATGAGTTCATTGATGAGCTGGAGATACTGTGTCAGAAGCGCGCACTGCAGGCCTATCATCTGGACCCTCAGTGCTGGGGGGTCAATGTCCAGCCGTATTCAGGTGATTGGTGAATCTAGATGGACCCTGGGCAGTTCCTTAGGCCGGGCTCTAAGGGACTAGTGTTCTTGGTACCGCTTGGTGCCTCCTGGGTAGAAGTAATCGAGCCTCCCCTGGCCTCCCGTTTCAGGCTCCCCTGCAAACTTTGCTGTGTACACTGCCCTGGTAGAGCCCCATGGGCGAATCATGGGCCTGGACTTGCCAGATGGAGGCCATCTCACTCATGGCTTCATGACAGACAAGAAGAAGATCTCTGCTACATCTATCTTCTTTGAATCTATGCCCTATAAGGTAGGAGCGTATGGCTCCCCTGAGCTCTCCTCTGTCGGGATGAACGATTTCCTTCACGGGGCACTGCTTTGCCAGTCCTCACTTCCCTCCACTAAGGAACCCCACATGCTCTTAGGGCACACTGGTGACAGTAAGGAAAGGGAGGTTGAGGTTTGGATCAAGGCTATGAGGAGGTGGCAGAGTCAGTGCCTGGTTTTTCTGGAGCACTGTCCTGGCTGCAGCCCCCTCCCTACAGTGGTCTTTAGGGTGTGGAGAGACAGGCTCAGGATGGGCTGGCCTTGGACCTGGAGCCACACAGGGAAGAGGAGCAGGCTGAAAATGGCCTCTACCCACAGCCACTGAGATCTGCCTTGGCTACCTTCTGCCCCGCCTGCCTCTGACTTCAGCCCTTGCGCATCTGCACAGGGCTCTGAGTGAGCAGCTGCCCAGGGCGGGACCAGGTGTTCCTTTCTCCAAAGTGAGAGCACCACTAACCTTATTACTGTTGTTTCTAGTTCTACCTCGTACTTAGTCCCACTCTGTTCTGTGACCAAAGAGAATCCTCCATCTCCTTGGTCCCCTTCTGCTTACTGGCCAGAGGCCCGAGGATGGTTGCTTGCCTGTGATTGCTTCCAGGTGCTTGTTTTTGTTGTTTTGAGTCAAGAGTTTTGCTCTGTAGCCTAGGCTAACTTTGAACTTACAGCAACTCTCCTGCCTCAGCCAACTTAGTAGTTGGGATTACAGGCCTAAGCCATCAGACTTGGCTGTGTCTTTTTCACTTTGTTTGGGCTTTTTCTTGTCTCTGTTTAGAACTCCTCCACCTTGAGGCCCCTCAGAGGGCTTCCCAAGCCTGTGTAGTATTTGGCCTTTTTTTTTTTCCACATAAATTTATATTTTTTTTTTAGTTAACAAATCTAGACCCGTGTTCCCTTCCATTCCCCTACCCCGCCAGAGCTCATGCATTCTGCCAAACATGCTTTTCATCTCTTTCTCAGTCTTTCTCAATACTCTCCATGAGGAAGTTGACTGTTTTGAGCAGAAGTTCACTGTTTCAGCCAGTTCTTTGATGCAGTCCTTTCTGTTGTTGTTGTTGTTGTTGTTGTTGTTGTTTCCAATATGCATTATGCCCAACTGCTTTGGACAAAAGCTCAGGGGGCCCTACACAAGAAATACTTACAACTGGGTAATTGGCACTAGCATCCACAGATGAGTGATACCATGCATCGTTTGTTTTTCTGGGACTGTGTTACTTCACTCAGCATGATGTCCTCTAGCTCCAGCCATTTTCCTGTAAAGCTCGTGATGTCGTCTTTCTTTACTGCTGCATAGAACTCCATTGTGTAGATGTACCACATTTTCTCTATCCACTCGTCAGTTGATATTTGGCCTTTTATACCCATTGTGCAAGCTGAATGCAGTGCCCTCTCTCAGATCCTAGTCTGGGTGTCTTGCCTGGGCGAGTAGCTTCAAGTAGGTGGGCAGGGAACACCATTTGGTTAGAGGAAGCAGCCACGCCAGTGTCTCTTTTGATCCAACAGGTATACCCAGAAACTGGCTACATCAACTATGACCAGCTGCAGGAGAACGCCCGCCTCTTTCACCCAAAGCTGATCATTGCAGGTGAGCAGCAGGTGGGAAGTAGCCTGTCTGGGCATGTGCTTCCTCCAAAGAAGTATGTAAGCACATCCTATCCTGTAGATCACTGTGGAGTTCACCTTGTGTAGCTGAGCTTGGGTAAACATACTGTGTTCTCTTATGACTTCTGCTCTTACCGCTAGTTGTGTGGCGCTTTCTTCTGAGCCAGACTGCCACCAGCTTCATGAGAGCAGCAATGCCATCCTTCAAGGGTCTAACTTAATTGAGCCTGTAGATTGTTGACACTGTCCATTATAGAAGGAGGAGGCAGCCATTTGTGTGCAATTCTGCCCTGTGTGTGGCCTTGGGGACGGCAGTATATATTTGAACTGGAGAGGACTAGGGGAAGGGACTCTATGCTGCTATGGAGAAGTGATTTCCATTGGGACTGCTTTTGGGTCACACATACTCTTGTCACTAATCCCTCATCCATGCTCTGTAAGTAAGCCCAAATAAACTCATTGATTTCCCAGGGTGAGCTTTGGTTTGTCATAGGTAGGTGTTGCTCACCATCCCCCTCAGAGAAGGAATATCAATCACTGCCACTGGGAGTGCTTAATGAGGGCTCAAGTCTGAGGCTGACATGTTTGGAAACATTGGTCCTTCCTGATTCATGGTATGATAGAAGCCATCTCGCTCTTGACACTGCTATGTCACCTCTCCTGTCTTAGGTACCAGCTGCTACTCTCGAAATCTGGACTATGAACGTTTGCGGAAGATCGCTGATGAGAATGGGGCATATCTCATGGCAGACATGGCACACATCAGCGGGCTAGTGGCGGCTGGCGTCGTGCCATCCCCTTTTGAACACTGCCATGTGGTGACCACCACAACCCACAAAACCCTGAGAGGCTGCCGAGCTGGTATGATATTCTACAGAAAGGGTAAGTTCCCACAGGCTGGGGACAGACAACCAGACCACTATTTCCCATGGGAAGGAAACTAGGAAAACTCTGGCCTGTGACTTTTAGAGACTTACCAGGATGAAGGAAGCCCTGAACCATAGCCGTGGCCTCGGTGTGTAAGTGTATCCATACAAGGGAATCAGGGAGGGGCTTAGCAACTGTGGTGGGGAACTGGTGATCTAGAATGTTTTACAAAGAAAATGATTTTTAAAAAAATGGGGGGGAGTCACTCACATACCACACAGTGTATATGTGAGGGTCAGAGGCCAACTCTCTTTTTTTTTTTGGTCTTTTCGAGACAGGGTCTCCCTGTAGTCCCAGCTGTCCTGGAACTCTGTAGACCAGGCTGACCTTGAACTCTTAAAGATCCGCCTGCCTCTGCCTCCCGGAGTGCTAGGATTAAAGGCATGCGCCACCACGCCTGGCAGAGGACACTTTCAAGAGTTGGTTCTGTCCTTCCACTTTGGGATCCAGGGATTAAACTCAGATTGTCAGGTTTGCATAGCAGCAAGCTCTTCACCCACTGAGCCACCTCACTGGCCCTCAGAGAGAACGATTAGCACGGACTGTTAATGGTGGTGCATACCTATATTATTTATAACGATTAGCACCTATAACGATTAGCACAGACTGTTAATGGTGGTGCATACCTATAATCCTAGCACTTAAGATGCTGATGCAGGAAGATCATGAATTTGAAGCCAGCCTGGGCATGGTGCTAGGATTAAAGGTGTGCACCACCATGCCTGGCTTAAAAATGGCTCTTAGGCCGGGCGTGGGCGCACGCCTTTAATCCTAGCACTTGGGAGGCAGAGGCAGGCGGATCTTTGTGAGTTCAAGGCCAGCCTGGTCTTCATAGTGAGTTTCAGGACAGCCTGGAGCTCCAGGGAGACCCTGTCTCAAAAAGACCAGAAAAAGAAAAAGAAAAAAAAAAATGGTTCTTAGCTGCCGTGGGGGGGGTGCTGGGAATGGAATCCGGGTCTTCTTCGAGAGCAGTCACACTCTTGACTGCTGAGCCATCTCTCCAGTCCCATGATGTCCTCTTCTGGCCTCCCTGCCTGGCCAATAAAATCTTTAAAAAAAAATTATTGGGGGCAAGCTGTGATGGCGCTAAGACCCTTTCTCAGAAGGCGAAAACAAAATGAAAAATGAAGGAGAGAAAGACTCAGCAGTAATTAAGCTGTAAGGCCTTGATGCAGGCTGGGCATGGTGGCACACATCTATAATCCTGGCACTTTTTATTTTGGGGACGGGGCCTTTCTGTAGCCTCAGCTGACCTGGAACTATGTAGACCGAGCTGGCTTTGAACTCATAGTGATCTACCTGCCTCTGCCTCTCAAGAGCTGAAATTAAAGACATGCGCAATCACAGCTTGCCCCCAATAATTTTTTTTAAAAGATTTTTATTGGCCAGGCATGGTGGTGCACAGGTAGGCCAGAAGAAGCCATCATGGGACTGGAGAGATGGCTCAGCCATTAAGAGCACCGCCTGCTCTTGCAGAGGACCTGGGTTCGATTCCTAGCACCCACATGGCAGCTAAGAACTGTCTTTAATTCCAGTTCCAGGGGAATCCGATGCATTGCACAGCATGGGTGCACCAACCTGCATGCACTCATACACATAAAAAATATTTAAAAATTAAAATAAAAAAGAGTGCCGACTGCTCTTGCAGAGGACCCAGATTCGATTCCCAGCACCCCACATAGCAGCTAAGAACTGTTTTTAAGCCGGGGGTGGTGGTGCATGCCTTTAATCCTAGCATTTGGGAGGCAGAGGCAGGTAGATCTCTGTGAGTTCAAGGCCAGCCTGGTCTACAGAGTGAGTTCTAGGACAGCTGGGGCTATAGGGAGACCCTGTCTCAAAAAACAAAAGAGGGCATCATATCCCCTGAAACTGGAGTTGACAGGTTTTAGCTGCCACGTGGGTGCTAGAAATCAAACTCATGTCTTCTGGAAGAACACTTAAGTGTTCCTAACCACTGGATCATGTCTCCAGCCCCTAATTTTTAATTAAGGAAAAAAAGGGAGACAGGTGTATAACAGAAACCAGCCAGTCATCCATCCACAGGGCTTCTGCTCTAGCATTGCAAAGCAGCTTTCCTTGGGGAAAGGGATCAGGCCAAGCTTTGCTTCCCATTAGCCTGTTTGGCTGAGTCCACAGAAACTGGTCAGCTTGTTAACATAACAATTTCTTTGCCAGGTGTGCGCAGTGTGGATCCCAAAACTGGCAAAGAGATTCTGTATGAACTGGAATCTCTCATCAACTCTGCTGTGTTCCCAGGCCTCCAGGGGGGTCCCCACAATCATGCCATTGCTGGTAATGTGTCACCACCCCCCCACTCCCCCCAATGTTTTCACAGATATAGCTCCTGGGTTCCATGGAGCCCCACAGGCCCTTTTACTGTATACCATCTGTGCACATGGCTTATGATACCTGGGACAGTATGCAGCGTCCTACTGTCATCTCGGCAGTGACTGTGACACTTGCTGGCACTGAGGTGCTCAAGACAATGTGGCAAGATACTGCCATGTCCACTGAGATTGGTGGGGGGGGGGAGGCCTGAGGCATGGGCTGTGAGACATGCTGGGCCCAGAGTTGGTTTTCAGATTCTCCCTCCGTATTTGCATGCTTAGCACCCACAGTTCCTGCCACTCAGGAATGCTGGGGTCACCCGTGCCTATGACCTTTACAGCTGTTTCCACAAGCAGACTGGAGGCTCCATGCCAAGACTTGGTCCATGCATTTTGCATGATCCTGTGCTTTTTGTCCCTGTAGTAAATAAAGAAGCCCTTAGGAGTGACTACAGAGGGTCACTGTAGTGGGGGTGAAGGGGAAAGCTGACCGTCCCTCTCAAGGCTGCATTTCCGAGTGCTGCTGTGGCGTGGCGTCAACTCCAGGCAGCCAAGGACTCATTTTTCATACCCAAAGCATAAAAAGGACTAGAATCCACTGTGTTAAAAATTGCTTTCTTGGCTGGGTGTGGTGGTGCACACCTTTAATCCCAGCACTCAGGAGGCAGAGGCTGGTGGATTTCTGTGAGAGTGAGTTCCAGGCCAGCTGGGGCTACATGGACACCCTGTCTCAAAAAAGCCCCCCCCCAAAAAAAGAAGAGAGAATCTGATTCGAACTAGACTTCCTTAACGATAAGGTTACCTTCAAAGCAGTCCTTGAATGAAGACTACCTTCAGTCAGGTCTGCAGGGTAGCCAGGTAATCTTAAGGCAAAAGCAGTGTGTTTGGGGATGTAACTCAGAGATGGTATGTGTGCCTGATATGACCAAGGCCCTGGGTTCCAGTGGCAGTGCTGCAAAAGTAGATGATTTAGGGGAACCCAGACCCTCTGAGCTGACAGCACAAAGCGACTGGGCTTCTTGACAAGGCCTGCTCCTGTGCCACACCTGACTTTACATCTGCCCTGCCTTCTTGTCTCTTGGTCCAGGCGTTGCTGTGGCTCTGAAGCAGGCCATGACGACAGAGTTCAAAGTCTACCAGCTCCAGGTGATAGCCAACTGCAGGGCTCTGTCTGAGGCTCTCACAGAGCTGGGCTACACAATAGTCACAGGTATAAATGTACATGGTGGGGGCAGGCGCACTCTCCTTCGGTGTGGGTTCACTGAAGCTTGGCCGCTTGGCTCCTCTGGTCAGGGTGTGATTTACAGAATAAGGGTCTAGGTGCCTCCACTGCTGCTGTGACACTGGTCGTCGTTTGCCTCCACTGCTGCTGTGACACTGGTCGCCTTGGACCCAGCATGCCCATGGCTGGAGGGCTTCCCTTCCGTGTCCCTTACCAGCTGCCACTTCCGTGTCCCTTACTAGCCCACCCCCAGGTGGGCCACACATAGTAATCATCATAGCTGCCACTTGGCACCCACCATGAGGACCACACATTCTGGGAACAGCTGAGGCAGCAGAACACTTGGGACTCACCTGACAGGTGTCAGTTTACAGCTGTCACCCACTGGCAGGGGACAGAGACAGCACCCTTCCCTTTGTTGAGTGCTCATGTCATCCATATAGCCAGGGCACTGCACTCTCTCCCTGGTGCCATGACAAGCACTGGGTGTAAAATGTTTGGACATCATGACTTGTGACTTACCACTGGTTCGTTTTTTTTTGTTTTGTTTTGTTTTGTTTTGTATGCGTATGAATGTACTGTCTGCATGCAGGTTTGTGCACCCGTGTCATGCAATGCCGCAGAGGTCAGAACGTCTCAGATTCCCCTGGAATTGGAGTTACTGATGGTTCTTAGCTGCCATGTGGGTGCTGGGGATCGAACCCAGGTCCTCTGCAAGAGCAGTCAGTGCTCTTAACCAGTAGGCCATCTCTCCAGCCCCCGCCACTGGTTATTTTTTATACATGGACAGACACCTGAGTTCTAGCTTATTGACTGATGTGAGCCATTCAGCAAATACATGGTCTTGGTTGTGGGGGCTACAAAACTCAGAGATCACCTACTTCTGTCTCCAGAGTGCTGGGATTAAAGGCATATACCACCACACTCAGACACCACGAACCTTTAGTTTAGAACACTTGACAATACATGTTGAACATCTCCTCCAAAATCTGCAGTTTCTGCACATTGATGGCCTATAAAGTTTTGGATTTGGGCTGCTCAACCAGTAAAGTCTAGCAAACATTTTAAAATGTGAAAAACTCAAACATCTGCTCTCAGGTATTTTGAATGAAGGATGCTCAGCCTGTGCTATAAACCTCACAGGGTTTGGAATAAAATGCAGTGCTTCCTGAGCATGTGGCCCATTGCCCCATCTGCATAGTTACTGAGCCCAGTACTGCTCTGGTGCTGCTTACAGGGGGCCTCTTAGGTTGGCGCAGAGCCAGGTGTGGTGGTGCACGCCTTTAATCCCAGCACAGACGCGGGTGGATCTCTGTGAGTTAAAGGCCAGCCGGTTCTACATAGTGAGTTCCGGGACAGCTGAAGCTACAGGGAGACCTAGGACTGTGGTGAAATGGTAGAACATTTGCTTGGTCATTTGTCACAGAAAGGAAACTAACACAGATGTTCTGACTGTGCGGGCCTCTGGTGTGCGACAGCATGGACAGTGTGGACTACAGAAGCTGCTGGAAGTTTCCTCCAGCAGCCTCACCTTGGTATAGTCAGTTGTGTGGTTTTTCAAGAGCTTTGTAAAGCCCTTTCCAGTTCTTAGACTTAGACCAGCTTTGCTCACATGGGTGACATGTTGGGGGCTGGCTTGCTTGGCTTGCTTGACCTTGGCCTCTGCTTTCTCCATAGCAGAATATATACTTACTAATGTGGCCATTATCCCAGCTCTGCCCACGTCTCTGCAGGACAGCAGGCTCCCTCCTTGGTGTAGCCTGCCTTCTGTATTCATTGTGTCCAACTCTCTCCAGGTGGCTCTGACAACCATTTGATCCTCGTGGATCTCCGTTGTAAGGGCACAGATGGGGGTAGAGCTGAGAAGGTGTTAGAAGTCTGTTCTATTGCCTGCAACAAGAACACCTGCCCAGGTGAGACCCCTCCACACTCCTCCATCTACATTTCTTCCAGCCAGGGTTGTAGCTGATGAAGGTCTTTAGTCCAGGGAACAGGTAAACTACAGTATGGGGAGCAGAAAGACAAAGGCTAAAGTGAAATCGCTGTTGACAGGGACTCTTTAATTAAAAATAGCTGGGCGTGGTGGCCACGCCTTTAATTAATTAATTTAATTAATTTAATTAAGCTGGAGTTATAGGCAGTTGTGAGCTGCCTTTGTGGATGTTGGGAACTGTGTATTCCGTTTCTCTAGGAGAGCAGCAAGTGCTCCTCGGAGTCACCTCTTCAGCCATACATGCTAGTTTTAAAGTCTTTTAATTTTAAGCCTTACTAGATTGAGTGGGATCTTCAGACCCAGCCTAAATTCCCTTTTAACTGCACAGTGCCCACAATGGTGTATTAGCTACATTTTAGGGCCTTTTTTGTCTCAAAGGTGACAGGAGTGCACTACGGCCCAGTGGACTTCGACTGGGGACACCAGCACTGACATCCCGTGGACTTTTGGAAAAAGACTTCCAAAAAGTAGCGCACTTTATCCACAGAGGTAAGGATGAGGTGTTGGAAGCTGGCATGTCTTCCTTATGTGAACAGACTTTCTGGTGCGCCTCAATAGCCAAGACCTGGCCACTGGAGGCTGAGGGCCGGGGACAGAACAACAAATCTCTTGTGTGAGGGGTTTATAAACTGTCCTGCCAAGGAGCACAGCTCAAAATCACCTGAGGACAGTGAGCAACTGACACCTATGAAGCTTGCTTGCTCCCAGGCGGGTGATGTCCTGTGTAGGCAGCCTCACAAGGCACTTACTGTCTTTCATACAGGGATAGAGTTGACTCTGCAGATTCAGAGTGACATGGGTCCAAGAACCACGCTCAAGGAGTTCAAGGAGAAACTGGCAGGGGAAGAGAAGTACCAACGTGCTGTGCAGGCTCTCCGGGAGGAAGTGGAGAGTTTTGCCTCCAACTTCTCACTACCTGGTCTGCCTGAGTTCTGAAGGAGCCACCTGCATCTGCTAGATGTTGAGACTGCCGTCTGCAGGCTGCTCCTTAGAGTGCCAGCCCCACAGCCGATCTACCCAATTGTACCATGCTCTCTTGAGGACCTTTCTGTCAAAATTTTTCTCATCTTTTTCACAAATCAAAACTTACATAAATCCCATTTTTAATAATTCTGGGACAGCTAATTAAGGACTTTAAATTTGAACTTCTGGAAGTTATATTGTGTAGCCATTTTATCTCACTGCCTACAGTAAAGGGAAGCAGTACTAGGAGATTCCAGGATTCTCCCTCAACTCTAAGCCCAGGAGGCTCTCTTTGTCAGGTAAGCTTATAAATGCTGTCCATTCTTCCTGTTCTTTTGCCCAGGAAGATGCCAGAGAACTGAATTAAAACTTCCAGATTTTACTGGGAAATTCCAAGTTTTATGCTCTAGTCTTGAAATTATAAACTGGATGAGTTTATAGCAACATTATTATCAGCATCTTGAAGTATACTGTACAGACACTACCACACAGAGCCTTATAGAACTGACCTCCTCCACCCACCAGCCCAATCCCTTCCTGGTCTGAGAGAGCCAGGGGATTCCTGTCCCACCTGCCAAGATAACCAGTTCCTTCTTATAAGCAGGAACTCACATGTCACCATCCCAAAGAATCTTTATTTTTCACATAGCTGAATTTCAAACCATAGGTGACTTTTTTAAATAAGCACAATCAAATTTTTAACCACAGAATGTCTACAAGAATTATAGCTTTAAAAAATACAACCAATTTTATATTTAAAAAATATCTGAACTCAAATAAATTAATTTCTTAAAAAGTACACTCCATACTATTTGTTTGGCATTTACTCTGGTTAAACTTTTGTGCATAATACCTGTGGGACGTGGTCATATTGGTGGTAGTCTGGTTCCAGTACTGTGACTGTAACTTGTGGGCCTGGGACACATATTCACAGCCATGGTGGGAACATGCAGTTAATAAAATAGCTTCTTAGAAAATAATGAGAGTTCATTCCAGTCTGTGCTGCTCACTGCAAGGGTTGTTTGCCTCAGTCCAGGCTGTGGCTCCGCTAGCCAGTATAAGATAGTGTGGTCACAGGTCTCTGGGGGCCAGTCTGTTGTATCACCTCCACTGTGTGAGGATAACTCTGTCACTCTCCATTGGATGTGGTGAAACAACAGAATCTGATTCTGGGACTGCCAATGCTACTTAAGCATCCTGAAGTCCAAAAGCCTAATTCCTACCTGGCTGAGGACAACTACCTATGTCCAAGGCAAGTGTGCAGAGCCTCCTGAGAAGCTACACTGCAGGCCAGCAGGTAACATGCCGCAGGCTGAGGACAACTACCTATATCCAAGGTAAGTGTGCAGAGCCTCCTGAGAAGCTACACTGCAGGCCAGCAGGTAACATGCCGCAGGCTGAGGACAACTACCTATATCCAAGGTAAGTGTACAGAGCCTCCTGAGAAGCTACACTGCAGGCCAGCAGGTAATGTACCGCACTGGCTGAGGACAACCACCTATGTCCAAGGCAAGTGTGCAGAGCCTCCTGAGAAGCTACACTGCAGGCCAGCAGGTAATGTACCGCAGGCTGAGGACAACTACCTATGTCCAAGACAAGTGTGCAGAGCCTCCTGAGAAGCTACACTGCAGGCCAGCAGGTAATGTACCGCAGGCTGAGGACAACTACCTATGTCCAAGACAAGTGTGCAGAGCCTCCTGAGAAGCTACACTGCAGGCCAGCAGGTAACATGCCGCAGGCTGAGGACAACCACCTATGTCCAAGGCAAGTGTGCAGAGCCTCCTGAGAAGCTAACTGCAAACCAGCAGGTAACGTACCGCAGGCTGCTCTTTCTCCACTCTGACATCTCATCTGTTCCTGCTATTTCTTCCTTCCCAAAGCTTTAATCTAAACAAACCTTCTAGGGGGCTCAGGGCAACCTCTATGTCAAACCTAATCAACTGGAGGCTTTGCTTTCTAGCCAGGAGAAATCTAATGTTCTCTCCTTTTTGCAATTTAAGAATGAAGCCGGGTACGGTGGCGCATGCCTTTAGTCCTGGCTTGTTGCTGTCAAACCTAGAAATGGGGGATGGGGGAAGCAGGGCTGTAGAACTGGGCTAGCGGCTAAGAGCACTGGCTGCCCTTACAGAGGACCCAGATTTGGTACCCAACACCCACATGGCAGCTAAAAACTGTCAGTAACTCCAGTTCTAGGGGATCTGACACCCTCTTTTGACCTGTAGGCATTGCACAACACGAGTACACTTACATATAGGCAATACACTCATACACATAAAACTTAGAAACAGATTTTGAGAGTGGACTCGAAATTTTCAGATCATTTGCAGTATTCAAAGCCTAGTAGATTTCCACGTCATCTAAATTGTAATTCCTATTTCACAATCTTAAGAAGGTCAAGTGTCCTCCCTACCTCTTGCCAAGTACAAAAGCTTACAGTTGAGCTGTGTGGTCTGGAGGCAAGAGTATACTCTCCGCTTGTGGACATCTTGTATCTATCCTGACCACTCGTCCGCCAGTGCTAAGTTCATGCTGCTTCCCAGCCTTGGTGCATTCTGGACCAGTGTCCTGTGCTGCCGCTACCACCACTGCCCAGGTCATCTTCTGCATTGTTGGTAGCAGTAGCTCAGCCAGGCGGGCATGGTGAATCAACAGGTATGCAAGGCCTTTGGAGGCACCCTATCCTGGGGCAGGCAAGTCAGCCAGGCTCTTCCCTAGAAAGCTCATAAGAAAGTGCCTTGGCTTATGCTTTGAAGTTAGTCAACTTTCTAGCTTTACCAATACTGCGATTGGATCGGAGTCTTGAAGGGATGGACACACACACACTCATATTCTCGGTCTTTTTTTTTTTTTTTTTTTTTNGTCCCCTCGTCCTAGCTTCACTTATACCAAGGAAGAAGGTACTTGTGAATCCCTGGGGGAGGGGTCTCACACGTTTGATCACCGCCTCTTTAGAAGGGCAGATGCCGAGAGAGAGTCCACGGTGAACAAGCTGAGTACGCTCTGGAGTGCAGACGAGATAGCAAGGAAGAACTAGCACATGAGCACACCACTGTGCAAGACAAGGAGCTGCCAGCAGTTCTGGGACTGTCCCCCTGGGAAGGGCTGCAGACACTGTCCTGCCTCCCATGGGGTCTGTGGGCTTCAGGGTGTCTAAGTTCTGGTTGGCTAGCTGCTGCGGATGGTCAGCCTGTCTGAATGGAACTTGGGCAAGCAGGTGTCCTTGTGGATTCACCTCTGAGAGGCTGTGCCCTTTCTGTCTCACAACTCATGCCCCATGTTGAGTCCCTTCCCTCTTCAAGTGATGACTTTGAGCCTGGAAGGGAAGTAATCATCTGGTCCCCCTACCCTGACCACCACAGTGGCCATTATCATGGCCTCCCTGGGCTCCTTGACACAGCTGCCCTTCTTGTCTGCATGGAGAGCTTCTCACAGTCTTGAACAGGTTAGATCTTAAACAAAAACAATTTTTTCCTCCCCCTAAATAGGGAAGCTCTGGGTGTTACTGCTGCTTTTTAATTTCTTGCAGTAAACTAGGTAATTGACCTGGACTGGTGGGTAGCCTTGTACACACATCTGTCGGTGCTGTGTCTCTGCACTCAGGTCCTGCCGGGTACAGTTTCCCTGTCAGCTGGGCCACACTACTGAGGTCTCTTACAGAGGAAGTCACAGACCCCCTGTGGAATCCAGATGACCAAAAATGGCATGTCGCTCCTTTGGTCACTTTCCTTGCCCAGGTCTTTGATATGAAGGTGGAGCTCTGGTCATTGGCTTAGGTCATGGTTCCCATTTCCTGTTAGGGTGTGTGTGACTTTGCTTCTGAAGCTGTGACAGAACCTTTGTGTAGAAGGTGGTACTGGCCCACGTCTCATTTAGTGTTGTGTCACTTGTTGGCCTGTTGGCAGACAGCTTTGTGGCAACTTGTTTTTTCCTTGTGGGCATCATCATTTGCCACTCCTAGTGTATAGGTGCTGCTTGCTTTCTGACTGGGTGGTTAAGTGCTATTTTCTCAGGGCTCTAAGGACAAATGAGTTTTATCTGAAGTCTGTGGAGTCCAAAAGACAGGCTGGGTCCCACTGTTTCAACATGGGGACTCTAGGGAGACCCTGTTCTCCCTGGGGAAACTGGGCAGAGGCAGATGAGCTGTAGCCATTTGTAGATAACGAAAGGACGATACTTCATGGTCTAAAGTGGGAGGTCTGCCTGGGGCAGTCTCAGGCAAGGATAGCCCCTGAACTCTTGATCGCCTCTGCATCCCAAAGTGCTAAGATCACAGACATGTAACCACTCACCTAGTGTCAAGATTGAGATTTTCATGTGACTTAAAAGGATTACCTGATGCAGAAAGTATGCTCCCTCTTAGAGGAATCTCAAAATGAGTTGTGAGACTGAGTTTGGGCAGAGGCAATTAATACCAGCTATTGTCCTTCCACTCTGGAGTACTAGAACCTTCCAGAAGCCCTACTTCTATATACCTTGATGGTACAGAGTCCTGTGGAGTAGGACCCAGCTCCTTAAGAATTTCCATCTGCAGTAATGGGCTAGTAAAGGTTTTGTTTGCTTTTTCAGACAGGGTCTCTGAGCCGAGGCTGGCCTTGAAGTCCATATATAGCTAAGGATGACCCTTCAACATGAGGGGATTACAGCAATGTACCACCACGCCTAGTTTATGCGGTGCTGGGGATTGACTCCAGGGCTCCATGCATAGGCGAGCACTCTACCAACTAAGCAACGGCCACCCTGGTTGTAAGTCTTAATACTTAAGAACATCTCAGAAAGGAGATAACATCAGAACCCCTCATTTCTTCTTTAGTTCTATCATCTTGATGCTCTGGTAACCAAAACTGGTAAGTCTGAAACTTTTTCAACTTGACCACTAAACTATCATTTCCCTCCCCATTTTTAAAGGAGTCTAGCTAGTTTCAGAACTATGTGATTGGGCTAGAGTTCACATTAGTGAACTCTCAAATGCTCCACTGCACAGGCAGTGCATGACTCCTGAGAGGCCGCCTCTCTCCTCACCATTTCCCTTCAGTAAGAACAAACCTTTCAGTTTTAAAAAAGTATAAACTTGCCAGGTGTGGTGGCACAGGCCTTTGATCTCAGCACTTGGGAGGCAGAGGCAGGCGGATCTTTGAGTTCAAGGCCAGCCTGGTCTAGAGAGTGAGTTCCAGGACAGCTGGGCTACAGGGAGCCCCTGTCTGAAAAGGACCTTTTTTGGTCTTTTCAAGACAGGGGCTCCCTGTAGCCCCAGCTGTCCTGGAACTCACTCTCTAGACCAGGCTGGCCTTGAACTCAAAGATCCGCCTGCCTCTGCCTCCCAAGTGCTAGGATCAAAGGCCTGTGCCACCACACCTGGCAAGTTATACTTTTTTAAAACTGAAAGGTTTGTTCTACTGAAGGGAAATGGTGAGGAGAGAGGCGGCCTCTCAGGAGTCATGCACTGCCTGTGCAGTGGAGCATTTGAGAGTTCACTAATGTGAACTCTAGCCCAATCACATAGTTCTGAAACTAGCTAGACTCCTTTAAAAATGGGGAGGGAAATGATAGTTTAGTGGTCAAGTTGAAAAAGTTTCAGACTTACCAGTTTTGGTTACCAGAGCATCAAGATGATAGAACTAAAGAAGAAATGAGGGGTTCTGATGTTATCTCCTTTCTGAGATGTTCTTAAGTATTAAGACTTACAACCAGGGTGGCCGTTGCTTAGTTGGTAGAGTGCTCGCCTAGCATGCATGGAGCCCTGGAGTCAATCCCCAGCACCGCATAAACTAGGCGTGGTGGTACATTGCTGTAATCCCCTCATGTTGAAGGGTCATCCTTAGCTATATATGGACTTCAAGGCCAGCCTCGGCTGCATGAGACCCTGTCTGAAAAAGCAAAACAAAAACCTTACTAGCCCATTACTGCAGATGGAAATTCTTAAGGAGCTGGGTCCTACTCCACAGGACTCTGTACCATCAAGGTATATAGAAGTAGGGCTTCTGGAAGGTTCTAGTACTCCAGAGTGGAAGGACAATAGCTGGTATTAATTGCCTCTGCCCAAACTCAGTCTCACAACTCATTTTGAGATTCCTCTAAGAGGGAGCATACTTTCTGCATCAGGTAATCCTTTTAAGTCACATGAAAATCTCAATCTTGACACTAGGTGTAGTGGTTACATGTCTGTGATCTTAGCACTTGGGATGCAGAGGCAGATCAAGAGTTCAGGGTCATCCTTGGCTGAGCTGCCCCAGGCAGACCTCCACTTTAGACCACTGAAGTATCTGCTTTCAGTATCTACAAATGGCTACAGCTCATCTGCCTCTGCCAGTTTCCCAGGGAGCACAGGGTCTCCCTAGAGTCCCCATGTTGAAACAGTGGGACCCAGCCTGTCTTTTGGACTCCACAGACTTCAGATAAAACTCATTTGTCCTTAGAGCCCTGAGAAAATAGCACTTAACCACCCAGTCAGAAAGCAAGCAGCACCTATACACTAGGAGTGGCAAATGAGGATGCCCACAAGGAAAAACAAGTTGCCAAAGTGTCTGCCAACAGGCCAACACAGTGACACAAACACTAATGAGACGTGGGCAGTACCACCTTCTACAAAAGGTTCTGTCACAGCTTCAGAAGCAAAGTCACACACACCCTAACAGGAAATGGGAACCATGACCTAAGCCAATGACCAGAGCTCCACCTTCATATCAAAGACCTGGGCAAGGAAAGTGACCAAAGGAGCGACATGCCATTTTTGGTCATCTGGATTCCACAGGGGGTCTGTGACTTCCTCTGTAAGAGACCTCAGTAGTGTGGCCCAGCTGACAGGGAAACTGTACCCGGCAGGACCTGAGTGCAGAGACACAGCACCGACAGATGTGTGTACAAGGCTACCCACCAGTCCAGGTCAATTACCTAGTTTACTGCAAGAAATTAAAAAGCAGCAGTAACACCCAGAGCTTCCTCTATTTAGGGGGGGAAAAAATTGTTTTTTTTTAAAGATCTAACCTTTCAAGACTGTGAGAAGCTCTCCATGCAGACAAGAAGGGCAGCTGTGTCAAGGAGCCCAGGGAGGCCATGATAATGGCCACTCGTGGGGGTCAGGTAGGGACCAGATGATTCTTCCCTTCCAGGCTCAAAGTTCCTTGAAGAGGGAAGGGACTCAACATGGGGATGAGTGTGAGGACAGAAGAGGGCACAGCCTCTCAGAGGTGAATCCACAAGGACACCTGCTTGCCCAAGTTCCATTCAGACAGGCTGACCATCCGCAGCAGCTAGCCAACCAGAACTTAGACACCCTGAAGCCCACAGACCCCATGGGAGGCAGGACAGTGTCTGCAGCCCTTCCCAGGGGGACAGTCCCAGAACTGCTGGCAGCTCCTTGTCTTGCACAGTGGTGATGGCTTCCATCCACAGCTCTCAGAGGTTACTTCTCTTGTTGCTGTGGCTGTTTGGCATCTGCTTCACATCGAGGCCTGGTGGTCATGTGAAGTGACCCCTCCCCCAGGGATTCACAAGTACCTTCTTCCTTGGTATAAGTGAAGCTAGGACGAGGGGACACTTGTGCTCTGTGAGCCCAGAGGTATGTCTCTCGAAGTGACCAGGGCACTCTTCCTCCATCTCCCTTTTCAGGGACCTCCCTTCAGTTACCACCAGGCTCCAGGAGGCCAAGTAAAGGGCCACAGTGCGGTGGGGTAGGAGCACAGGGCAAGGCAATGGCTGTCCTATTTCCTACCATATCAACACAGTTCTCCAGCTGACTCTGCCACTCAGACGTCATTAGGGCTTTGGCTACTCAGCCTCACCTTTTCCAGCCCCAGAAGGGCTAGGGCCCTCTCTTCCTGTCTAGACTGTGATGCTTGGAAACTTAAGGGCACCTTCATTCGGGAGCTACTCTCCCAGGGAGCCAAGAGCCACTGCTACTGTCCTTCCAACCATCTTCAGAGAGCCAGGCTCCACCTCTGCCTAGCCCACCTCACAAACTGCCCAGGGCCACATGGGAATCACAGCTGCCACAGGTTTTCTTTCCGCTGACACCGGGAGGCTCAACCCTCCAGCTCAGGTGGTGGTCTAGTCATGCCAACCCTTTCCTCCCCATACAGGTCTTGGTCACAGTGGCCGGAACCAAGCTCAGATTTTGTACAAAAAGCTAGGGACATAGTCAAACCTGAGCAGGGGGTGGGTGGTCCCAGGTGACTCCTGCATGTAGTGCAGCTTCAACAGCTCAGCCAGGTACTGCACCACTTTGATGTCCTCATTCACTAGTCCCAGGTTCAGTTTTAGGAAGCTCGTCTGGCGGCTGGCCACTCCCTCCTGTGTCTCCTCGCTGTGGGCAGGCAGGTGCAGGTGGTGGCAGAAGGTATAGAGGAAGGCCTTGGAGCTGAGCTGGGTAAGCATGCTCTGGACATGTAGGTAGTAGGTGCTGCCCCGCTTGATCTGAGTGCGATGGTCAGCCAGGCGTGGCACCAGTGTGCCCCTGTACAGGGGACAGCGCAGGGTCTTGCTGTCCAGGTCTAGGATGCTTGTATAGCGGCTGTAACGACTCAGGGTATGGAGGGTGCCAACATTGGCAGGGGAGGCCACTCTGAAAAAGACAGGCCTAGGTCAAGAGGAAAGGCAAGGTTCATAAAATGGAGGCAGACGCTCAGGACATAGGCTCACTGTCCTCAAGCCGACGCCCATGCAGCTGGCACACACTAACTAGTCCCATCAGGAAGGCCAATCTGATTTGAATCTTACTATCAAGTTCAAATGACTTAGCCCCCAAGATCTGGGCAATGATTCCTGCTGGTCTCTGAGGCATCTGTTAATTACCTAAATGGATGTTCCCCAGAGTGAGCCAAGCTTTCAGTGGGGCTTCAAACTACCTGTCTGCTCTCCCTAGGATGTCTGTCCCTCCTGGACTTGACCCGTGTCAATCTGAAACACATTCAGTCTTCCCTAATCTCCTCTGGGCTGTGAGCCTCATCTATGAAAAGAGAGTGACTGCTGTTTACCTGCCTCCAACTGACAAGGAACTTCTCCACTCTACAGCCCTGGGACTGTATGTGACTTACTATTATGTCCCTACAGCCCAGCAGTGTGTGTTCCAGGGGATGGAGTGGGAAAGGGCCAAGTGCTCAGCCTTCTAAGGCTGTTCCTTAAAAACCTTCCACTAACAAACAAACAAATAAACAAACAAACAAATCCTTCCTCAAGCTGGGCATGGTGATGCGGGCCTTTAATCCCAGCAGTAGGGAGGCAGAAGCAGGCAGATCTCCAAGGCCAGCCTCATCTACAAGTGAATTAATTCCAGGACAGCTGGAGCTACAAGGAGACCCTGTCTCAAAATTAAGTAAAAACAAAAAACCACCTTCCTCAACTGGGCATAGAAAGATGACTCAGTTGAGAGCACCTACTGCTCTGTGAGCATATGTATACATGTATGCATGTGTGTTTGAGACAAAGTCTCCCGTAGCCCCAACCTGGCCTGTAACATGCTATGTAGACCAGGCTGCCCTCAATCTCACAGTTCAGTCTGCCTCCCAAGTGCTGAGGTTAAGCCCGACGTGGTGGCACGCGCCTTTAATCCTAGCACTTGGGAGGCAGAGGCAGGCAGATCTTCCTGAGTTCAAGGCCAGCCTGGTCTACAGAGTGAGTTCCAGGATAGCTGGGGCTACAGGGACACCCTATCTCGAAAAGACAAAAAACAAAAACAAAAACCAAGTGCTGAGGTTAACGGTGTGCACGGCCACATCTGGCTACACACTGTTCTTGTAGAGGAGCCAAGTTCAGTTCTCGGCACTCACACTGGTGGCTGTGACTCTAGTTCTGGAGATCTGAACCATCTGGTCTCTGTGGGCACTTACACTACATATTCCCCCCACCATACAAATTAATAATAACAACAATAAAAATCTTTGCCAATTATGGTTGCATATGCTTTTAATCCTAGCACCCAGGAAGCAGAGGCAGATGAGTTCAAGGCCAGCCTGGTCTTCACAGAGTTCTAGGCTGGTCAGGACTACATAGTTTGAGATCCTTTTTCAAACAAAGAAACAACAAAACACTTTCAGGTTTTGAGTCCTGACTCCAAAAAGTGTAACTTTTCCTTTTCTTCTATTTCTGTTTTTCCCTAACACTTTTTTTTTTGGTCTTTTTGAGACAGGGTCTCCCTGTAGCCCCAGCTGTCCTGGAACTTACTCTGTAGACCAGGCTGGCCTTGAACTCAAAGTTCCACCTGCCTCTGCCTCCCAACTGCTAGGATTAAAGGTGTGCACCACCGCTTCACTCTTTTGTTTTTTAATTTTTTTATATTTTATTTATTTATTTGAATGTACTGTCTGCATGTAGGTTTGTGCACCTATGTGGTGCAATGCTGCAGAGGTCAGAAGAGGGTGTCGGATTCCCCTGGAACTGGAGTTCTCCTGGAATTGGAGCTACAGACGGTTCTCAGCCGCCATGTGGGTGCTGGGGATCGAACCCAGGTCCTCTGCAAGAGCAGTCGGTGCTCTTAACCGCTAGGCCATCTCTCCAGCCCCGCTTCACTCTTTTTTTTTTTTTTTTTTTTTTTTTGGCCTTTTTGAGACAGGGTCTCCCTGTAGCCCCTGCTGTCCTGGAACTCACTTTGTAGACCAGGCTGGCCTTGAACTCACAAAGATCCGCCTGCCTCTGCCTCCCAAGTGCTAGGATTAAAGGCGTGCGCCACCATGGCCGGCAATAACTACTTTTATTTTATGAGTGTATTGGCTACATGTATGTAAGTGCCCTCGTGTCAGGCAGTGCCCTCAGAAGTCAGAAGAGAGCACTGGATCCCCTGGAACTGGAGTTACAGACGGTTATTAGCTAACATGTTGGTGCTGGGAACAAAACCCAGGTCCTCTGCAAGAGCAGCCATCTCTCTGCTGAGCCATCTCTCCAGCCCCTTGGGCTTCACTCTTTCTCAAGGTTCCTCCTCTCTTTGTGTGGCTGCTTGTCCACCACATGGCTGACTTCCATGCCTAAATCAAAGAGCATGGATGGATATCTCTCTCTCTCTCTCTCTCTCCCTCTCTCCTCCTTAAGCTCTCATCAGAACCTATACCTTCTTCAAGGGTAGGGCTGGGGTTGGCTCAGTAGCTGAGCATTTGCCTGTCACATAAGGCCCTGATCTCCACCCCAATACTATAAGAAAACAAACTAAAAAGCTCTAGTCTAAAGCAGTATTCCCCCTGAGGGAGGAGCAAGGATTACCCCATTGGTCGGGCATATAAAACTCCTTGCTAGGGGCTGGAGAGATGGCCTAGCGGTTAGGAGCGCCGACCACTCTTACAGAGGACCCGGGTTCGATCCCCAGCACCCACATGGCGGCCGAGAACCGTCTAAAACTCCAATTCCAGAATTCCAGTTCCAGGGGAATCCGACACCCTCTTCTGACCTCCGTGGCATTGCATGACACGGGTGCACAAACTTGCATGTAAACAGTACATTCATTCACATATAGAAATAAATAAAATTAAAAAAAAATTTTTTTTAAACTCACTGCTAAGATTTTACAGACAACCTACCTCTGACATTTAGGACTTACATATGAGTGCTGTATAAAAAGGACTGGCAGCCACTGGGACCACAATCATCTCATTCTATTCCTTCCTCCTGGGTGTATCTAACCATCACTGAGCATCTGCTGCATAACCAGGCCGAGACTGAGATGAAGAATGATCTGGATTTTTGTCCTGCACAAACTCCTTCTGACTTGGGAGAGACCTGTACCTCCCTCAGCAAGGTGAAGGGAGCTAGGACAGTGGAACCTGGGGAGCACGGGAGGCCTGAAGACCATGGCCACGTCACGTCAGGATTCAAATGGCAAGACCTGCACAGGGTCTAAACCCTAACTACCTGAAGCAGTAGGTGAACAGCACACCCAGGAAAAGGGAGAATTGGGGCCTGCAGGCAGGAAATAGCTCAGGTAACAAGAACAGGAAGAGGTTTGAGGGCCTCCCCACCTTCTGCCACTACAGCCCCTAGTGCCTCAATGGTCTGCCTCTGACTACCTCTCCCTCCACCCCGAAACCAGGGGACTGGCTGGTTCCACACCAGCTTCTCCATCACACTCAACCTGCCCTGCAACATCCTCACCTCCTCCCACTGAGGGCCCAGGCAAACCCTGATCTCCGTGTGAGTGTGCACAGCCTTTCCTCCCAGGCTCAGCCTCAGCTCCACCCACCTGACCCTCCACATCTGACTGGATGTTCCAACTCAGGCCATTTCCTGAAATGCAACGCTGGCACCCTTTCCAATGATGGAAAGATTCTGATTCCTCCCAACTCCTTCCATTTCTGTTTCCCCGCAAAATTTTCCCTCAAGAAGCCAGGTTTTAGGCCCCAGACGGCTCCCCACCCAAGCCATCATTCAAGCCAGCCAGGAAAGACAGAAATCACCTATGAGGACACCGAGTTCGGACTATTCTGAAGTCACCCAGCCAGAACTCTGCCTAGGCCTCTAACTCCCACCAATGCTCTCCCTAGCGGGAACTGACTCCCGTTCACTGCCAGTTTGGATCCCGTCCTCACTGTTTAGTAAGCCACAAACTTCTCCCTGACGTTCTCTCTCTCTCTCTTTTTTTTTTTTTTTTTTTGTCTCTTCGAGACACAGTCTCCCTATAGCCCCAGCTATCCTAGAACTCACTCTGTAGACCAGGCTGGCCTTGAACTCACAAAGATCCGACTGACTAGGATTAAAGGCGTGCTCCACCACACCCGGCTTCTGACGTTCAGTTTCAATGCTAGGAGACTCACCAATGGTTGATCGAACCTTCCCTTTGGGCCTTTCCCCAGCTCCTTAAGGTGAGTAGAGTGAAGGAAACAGCCTCAGAGGTCAAGCTGTGGTGTGGGGGTCATAGGCATCCTGCCTGGCACTTAGCTGCCCTCATAAATATTTAGCAAATAACTATTGAGTGGCCCAACCCTCTATTTTCCCATTATCTTAGAATGCAGGGATGACCTGCGTACTACTGTGAATAAGCCTGGGGCAGGGCAGCCCCAGAATTCAGATCTCCCCTCAAGAGGATGGGTGGCCGGGAAATGAAATGGAAAGCCTTCAGAGAGAGGAAGTAGAGACTAGCTCTTGTGATCTCTCATTGTAGAGCAAACAGGAGACTGACATCACTGAAGTTCTCCTATACCTTCCACAGTGACAGCCAGTCCTACAGCAATGTGAACACCAGAGTCAGAAAGAACCTGCGGTCCTCAAGTCCAGTCATTCCCAAACGTCACTGTGCCAAGATTCCAGTTCTTAGCCTAGACCAACTGAATCTGAATCTCTAGGTCTGGGAATAGGAATTATTTAAATTTTCTCCCAAGGGATGGGGATACAGCTCTGAGGTAGTGTGTCTGCCTAACATGTGCCAAGCCCTGGATTCGATCCCCAGTATCTTGCCCTCACACACATACAAAAGAAATTAATTCTCTCAAGCGATTCTGACATACAAATGGGAATGAGCCAGGATTAGCAATCACTTAGTCACTGTAAGACTCCTGCCCCATGAGAGCCAAGACAACAACAGAAGTCAGAGAAGAGTGATTTGCCAGTGAGCTGGTGTTAGACCTTGTCTAGAAACCAAGCTCCCCTTTCTAGGATCCACTAGATCAACCTGCCTCATCTCTTAGCAGTCTAGGGTGCTTCCCCACCACCAGTTACCTCTGTAGGCCAATAAGCTTCCACTTCTGAAAATCCATAATGTGCAAAGGGGAGGAGATCCAGTGCTTCACAGGCTTAGCACAACAGCCATAGTTGGGAACAAAGATGGACAGTGCTGTTACAAGCTTCCTGACTATGGTTTCATCTTCGCCCAGGACCACAAGTGTCCTCCCACTAAGCAGGGAGTAGATGGCTGGGTGGGCAAAAGGGTACTGGCGGATGAATTTTAAGGTGTTCTGACCAGCCCTCTTTTTGTGCCTCTCTGAGGAGAGGCCAGCAGGGTGGGCAGAAGAGGGGGTTCTGTCTGAGCTTGTGGAGGCCACACTGCTTAAGTAGCTGGCGGTATCCGAGTAGTTGTCCAGGCTGGTCTTACTGATATCTCGGCTAGCCAGAAGGCAGCTTGGATCCAGCTCATAAGCTGGGAACATTTCACAACTGTTGTCTTGGGGAGAAGGGTTGGTGCTTTCCACCATAAAGTCTGCATGGAATCCCTGGTCCTTCTGTCTGTAGCGCTGTGGAGGGATGCTGACCACACCATCCTCATCAGAGAGCGTGTGAGCTGGGGTGGGGAGTGGCGCCATCTGACCTTCGCTCTCCTTCCCAATGCAACAGCTGGAGTCTATTTGGGATGGAGAATTTTCCAAGCTGCCCTCCTGAGTCTCACCCAGCTCTGGTGGACTAACGCTTGCCTGGAAATGGATGGCCCCATCACTATCTGCGTAGGTTTCTTCCTCGTTAATGGCACTTGGGTAGCTGGCCTTAAAGTCACCAGGGATGAGGGCCTCTGAAGGGCAGGTGCTTAGGACTTCAATACTGTCTTCACTGATTGTCCTGTGGCTGACTGCTTTGCTACGGACTACCTGGGGGCTCAATGGAACAGTGAGGCTGGCCTGGCTGTCAGACTTAGACAGCACGGAAGTGGACTTCTCCGTGCCCAGAACCTCAATGCTTTCCCCACTGCTGATACTCCCTTTCATATCCATATCCAAGTCAAGGTGTTCCTGGGGGTCAAAACTGCTTGATTCCGCAGCTTCCACTTCCTTGTACTCTTCATCTCCAAGCTCCTGCTCCATCTTGATCAAAACAGACTCCACACTGGACTTGTAAGAACCAACACTAATTAAAACTTTAGGAATTGGGCATTCTTCCACAGGCCTGGAAGGCAGACTGTCCTGAATGAGCTGAAAGGGCACACTCTGTTTTTCTGCCATCTTGTCATCAACCTCCACAAAGTCTTCAAAGAGGAAATTTGTTATGTGCTGTTGTTTTCTAAGTGCTCTGTCAATCTGACTAGTCAAGAGGTAGCACAGATCGCCTCTGAACATGTGCTCAATGTGGCTAAGCTGGGCCAAGGTCTGAGTGAAATACTCGGTGTCACAGAGTTCCTCCAAGGTCTTCAACTTCTTGTCAAAACACTTGGTGGGCTTTGCTTTGATGAGTTTTGGGGTATAAGCTGGTCTGCAGGTGTAAAGTTCTGCATTAGCAGACTCATCAGGGTTAGAGGTAGTCGATGCCTGGTCAGCTGGATCTTGGGTATGATCTATCTCACCAGGACACAAATCAGGAATCTTCATCTTCTGACGAGGGTATGAGCGGATCTGCTTCAGCAAGTCTTGATGCTCAATGATGGATTTCTCCACATTAGCCAATTCATTGGCTTTTTCAATTGCCTGAGATGAATAAAAACCTTTGTCATTGGCTTTCTTCTGGATCTCGGTTTCTGTGTGCAGCACTGTCCTAGTGTAATCCAAATCCTTCAGCTTTTTTTCAAGTTCTCCAGCAAAAGCCTTCCTGTTCCCCATCTTCAAGCACTCAGATGCTTTGGAAAACTCAGATGAAAGTTCCTGGAATTGCTGCATGATTTTATGCTGGTCTGCAGAGATGTAAGCCATGCAAAAGGGCCTCACAAAGCCACGGGCCTCCAGGTCATACAAGGTAAGGTGGTGCACATATGCAAAGGCCCCCTCCTTGGAGTCTCCCAGCACCACTTTGGAGTCCTCCACAAAGTTCAATTTCGGGTAGGCAGAACCAGGAGGATGTCCTACGAAGGAAGCCTGGTAATCCACAGACATGATCCGCAAGGAGAAGTAATTGAGATCAAAAGTGCCAAAAACTTTGGTGTCATTGGGGATGGTTAGCAAGGGTTGGGGTCCCACCTGCTCAGAGAATTCGGAAATAAGGATGAAGTCCCTTGAGAATTTGGCTCCAGACAGTTTAGACCACGGGTTGGCTCCCTGGCTGGCATAGGGGAAGAGGGGTACTGAGTACTCCTCTGGCAAGGCCGGTTCATTGTAAGGCTCTTCCTCGTACTCTTCTTCCTTGGTGAAGGCCACCACATCAGGGGCGCTGATCATATTTCCTGTAATATGGAGAGAACATTGAGGGGAAGAGGAAAATAATGCGGGGTTAATGAGCGGGGAAATCAGGCCTCTGGATGAGGAAGCGAAGTCCTTCTCTGCACCTCCAGGGATCCTAAGCTGCCTCTCGCACACCCAAGGACTCGAACTCCCGCAGCCTCTCGAGGTTTAGCACCGGCGAAGCCCACTTAGGCCTCATGTACTCTAAAGCTGCAGGCCAAGACGACGGAGGAAGCTGGCTGCTCTCCGGCTCTTTTCCCCGCCGGCTTGAAGCATCTAAACCCAGGTCACCAGCACTCCCCCGAACCTACCGCGACGTCAACAGCCCCAACAGCCCTGACGAGGTCCTTAACCCTTGCTAGGGGCCGCCGCAGGGGTCAGCCAAATATTGCCGCCCCCAGGCCCCACGGGCAGAAACTGTCGCGGCTGCTAGGACACGACTACCCAGGCCAGCTACAGCGACACCGCCATCTTGGCATCACATGACTCCCAGTCCTCAGCGTCGCGTGACCCGGAAACGCGCACAGATTTCCGAGAAAAGAAAAACATAGCGCCTTAGGAGACAGAGTCCAGCAGTTCCTTACGATGACTCGGATTAGCCAGCTACTGTCCTACAGGAAGGGAAAATGGCACACGGTGGAGCGGAAAAGCGGAGAGAAAACAGAGTTAAGTGAGCATGAGGCGTTCTGGGAGTTGTAGTTCGTGGCTGCTGGTGTGGCGCGTCTAGCGGAAGTGGACAGTGAAGGAAAACGGAAGTGGGACTCTGAGAACTGTGGGTTCGAGCCAGAGGCGGTAATAGCCTGGGAAAAGCGCGCTATTGGTGTGTATGCGTGGCGGAGAGGGTGTCTAGAAGGAGCGCTTCGTGCCTTCGCCTCCGGCTTCCTCAACATGCGCTGGCCCCGGTGGAACTGCCGCTGGCGCAAGACCTAGGGATGATTTTCTCGATCGCCCTCTTAGCGCTTCACTGGCAGCGGCGGCCTGGAAACCGTGCCTTGTCCCGCGCTGCCATGGAAGTGGCCTTCCGCGGCGTGCGGAAAGTTCTCTGTGTGGCGGAGAAAAACGACGCTGCCAAGGGGATCGCCGACTTGCTGTCCAATGGTCGTATGAGGCGGGTAAGAAGCGTTTGGGTTCAGCTTCCTTCAGGCACGTGGTGCGGGACTCTGACCCGAAATGAAAGCGGCAACGCCCGCCGTATCTCAGAGGCCTCCTCCTGTCCCCATACCTCAGTCTCTTCACGGACCGCAGACCGCTTGCAAATGTAGCTAGGACTTCTCATGCACTTGATAATTGCCCCTGTAGGCTGTGAGTCTGGAGCGTGTCTGAGGAACTGCTTGTCTTAACATTATTCCTCGGCGATTCTGAAGTTGGAAACCCATAATCAAACTCTGTAACTTGAAATTCAAACCTTCCCTCTTGTTCCCCAGCTATCAGCGCCCCTGCCTATTCTCTGTCACATCTGCTGCATTCCGCAGCCCCTGTGACTTGACACCCTGGAGATTTGGGGACTAGAGGTTGTAGTACCCAGTGAGATTGCACAGAGGAACGCCATATAGTGATGGTTAAATCAGGAGTCCTTAAGTAATAGCCAGGGTTAGAGAGGGGGCTAATGCCCCAAAGAACTCTACCTGAGGAGAAGCAGGGCAGGATTTGTAAAGCTTAAAACCACAGTTACATCATGCCAGGGGTAAAGCCAACAGCCATAGCTACATTGGATCACCATAGTTACACTACACCAGGCCAGGGGGAGGTCGGTTAACAAAGAGGCTTTCAGTCAACAATAAGTTTCTGTTAGGCTGGGTGGGAGGACAGGCTACCTGGACATGCTTCCTGGCTATTTGTAAGCTTCCCAGTATTGTAGAAACAATGTACTCCCTGAAACTGCCTGCATGAGATGTTCTGCCCAGCCAACTGCAGTGGGAAGAGCAGGACAAAAACATAGGGTAAAGCAAAAGTGAGCTAGAACAAAATGGAGTTAGTTTGGTCATTTCAGAGGTGAAGCCAAGTTAATTCTACATAGATTCCAAGAGACATGAGATAGGGATCTCTCATGACCCACAAAGGAAAAGGGGAGACCCTTCATATGAGCTGTTCTTTTTACTTTGCAAATAGCAGTGTTGCTAGACCTCTGTCTCATCTCTGGTATAGTGGGAGGGCTAGCCAAGGTTGGTTGAGTGCTGGCCCAGACTTTCAACTGTTAAGAAAATGCCAAATGTCCTGGGTGAGTAGTCCCAAGACTTGCCTACTTCTAGTAGGGTTCAAGGACTCAAGAATGGGTGCTACACCTAACTTTTTCTTTCTTTCGATACAGGGTCTCCCTGTTGCCCCAGCTGGCCTGGAACTTGCTAATACAGACCAGGCTGGCTTCAAACTCACAGATACCCACTTGCCTTTTCAGGAGTTCCAGGCCAGCCAGAGCAATGTAGTGAGACTCTGCCTTAAATCCCAGCACTCTGGAGAAAGGCAGATGGATCTCTGTGAGTTCAAGGCCAGCCTGGTCTACATAGTGAGTTCCAGGTCAGCTGGGGCTACAGGGAGACCCTGTCACAAAAAGACCAAGAACAAAACAACCCAAAACAAAAATAAACAAACTAGTGACTTGAAACTGCGTGGCATGTCAGAGAGTTGGATTAGGAGTGTGCTATGGTAAATGGGAGGTGTCAGTGAATTAAGACAAAATAGAAGCAGACTCTGAAGACTTTAGGGAGCCACGTAGTTTGCATGTGTGTTGTGTGGCTTTTCTTGTGGCGACATGAACACATGTCCATTTGCCTCAGAGTATCAACCATAGACCAAAGAAGTGATTTCACCCAAGTCTAGCTTGTTGAACTACTAAGCATATTGGGGTTGCGTACTCAAGCATGGGCGAGCACTTAAGAGAAGTGTGGGTAAAAGATAGCTCCATCACCAGAAAGCCCACCCACAGTGGGTGAAGTCAGGAAAGCTACAAAGCTACATCCTGGCAACTCCCTGCACAACATGGTGTCACTAGAAACATCTCCCTTCCCAGCTATGGTTTGTATGTATATCCTTGGGAAGGGCCCTCAGGACTCCTTACCTTAAGTGTGGTAAAATACAAAGAGGATTCATTTTAATTGTGAAATGTCCAGTTCACGGTGTTGTGTAGCTATGATTGCTCTCCAGTTGCAGAAGGTATGTCTGCCCACTGTTTTCTCCACCGTACTCTGCTTGCCTTGGGGGGGGGCTCTTTTTGAGACAGGGTCTCCCTGTAGCCCCAGCTGGCCTGGAACTCACTATGTAGATCAGGCTAGCCTTGAACTCACAGAGATCCTCCTGCTTCTGCCTCCCAGGTGCTGGGATTAAAGGCGTGCACCACCATGCCCAGCTTGCTTTTTTGGGGGGCGGGGGCTATTTTCAAGATAGGGTCTCCCTGTAGCTCCAGCTGTCCTGGAACTCACTCTGTAGACCAGGCTGGCCCACTGCCTCCTGAGTGCTAGGATTAAAGGCGTGTGCCACCATGCCCAGCTTGCTTTTTTTTAATTGATTGTTTGATCATTGTTTTTTGGAGGGATTGGGGGTTTTAGTTTGTTGGGACACAGTCTCATTCATATAGCCCAGGCTGACCATAAAATTGCTAGGCAATGGAAGTGGGCCTTGCACTCTTGAGCCAAATGCTAAGATTACAGAAGTGCAACAAAATGGGGGCTGGAGAAATGGCTCAGTGGTTAAGAGCACCAACTCGTCTTGCAGAGGACCCAGCACCCACATGGCGGGTAAGAACCATCTTTAAGCTGGGCAGGTGGATCTCTGTGACTTCAAGGCCAGCCTGATCTAAAAAAAAGAAAGCAGATACTTTGCATTCATACATGACATTATAAAAAAGAATAATAAATAAATAAATAGCAACAAAATGTCCAGCACTAATCTGGTTTCTGTTCCCATGAATTTGACCATTCTGGACATTTCCTCTGAATGGAAACACAATGAATGGCCTTATATGTCAACTTTTTTTTTTTTTAGATAGGGTCTCCTTGTAGCTCTAGCTGGCCTGGAGCACCTCACTGTAGCCTAGGCTGGCCTTGAACTCAGATCCACCTGCCTCTGCCTCCAGAGTGCTGGGATTAAAAGCATGCACCACCACGCCCTGCCATATCTCAGATTTCTTTAATTTAGCATAACATTCTTGAAATGTATCCACATTGTAGCATATGTTCATACTTTATTCCTTTTCATAATTGAATAATATTTTATCTGATCGATCACATTGTGTTTATCAGTTGGTGGAGATTTGCATTATTTCTATCTTTTGCTTATTATAAATATAGCTGCTGTAAACTGATTTAGTTTATTACAATTTACAAACTGATTTCTGTTTGAATACCTCTTTACAATGATAGGGTTGTAGAAATGGAGTTGCTGGGAAATAAACAGTAGCTGCATTTAACTTTCTGAGGAACCACTGTTTCTTCCATAGTGGCCAAAGCATTTTACCTTCCCCATCTCTCTGCATCTTAATTGCTCTCCTTAGTGCTTTTATTTTTTTTTTATTTATTTTTGTATGAGTATGAATGTACTGTCTGCATGTAGGTTTCTGCACCTGTGTTGTGTAGTGCCGCAGAGGTCAGAAGAGGGTGTCAGATTCTCCTGGAACTGGAGTTAAAGACGGTTCTCGGCCGCCATGTGGGTGCTGGGGATTGAACCCGGGTCCATCTGCAAGAGCAGTCGGCGCTCTTAACTGCTAGGCCATCTCTCCAGCCCCTCCTCCTTGGTGCTTTTAAATGATCACCATCCAGGGCTGGAGAGATGGCTCAGTGGTTAAGAGCACTGACTGCTCTTGCAGAGGTCCTGGGTTTGATTCCCAGCACCCACATGGCGGCTAAGAACCATCTTTAAATCCAGTTCCAGGGGAATCCAACGCTCTCTTCTGATCTCTGCAGCATTGCAGAACACGGGTGCACCAACCTACATGCAGACAGTACACTCATACACATAAGAAGTAAAAAATAGCCGGTGGCGCACGAGTTCAAGGTCAGCCTGGTCTACAGAGTGAGTTCTAGGACAGCTGGGGCTACAGGGAAACCCTGTCTCGAAAAGACCCCCCCAAAAAACAGTAATAAATAAATGAATGAATAAATAAAATGACCACCATCCTAGTAGGTAGTAGCTGTGAAGCCCTATCTCACTGTAGTTTTAACTTACATTTCCTAATGGCTTGGGATGATACCGAGCACCTTTTCATGTATTTATTTGTTGGCCATTTGTTTATCTCTTTTCATGAAATTTTGGTCTTGCTTTTGATTTGTTTGCTTGTTTTTCTGTTTTATGGTGTTTGGCATCAATCCCAAAGCCTTGCACATCTGTTCTACCACCGACCTACATCCTCCACTCAAATTTTTTTTCTTGACTGTTGAGTGATGTGGGAGGGCCCAGACCACTATGGGTGGTGCCGCTCTGGGCAGGTTGTGTATTACATAAGAAGCAGGCTAGCATAGATGTAGTTTGTGATCAGGAGACAAATGAGTGTGGAGCAGAACATGACGAGCGGCACTAGACTGAAAGCAGGAAGTGCATGTACAGAGGAGAGTTAGAGGCTGGTCTTGAACTTAAACTAATGGTCATCTTCCTGCCTTTGCCTTCCAAGTGCTGGGAGTATGCCACCATGCCCAGCTCACTGATTTGTGTATTGAACATGTCCTGCAACTTTGCTGGATTTGGTTTCATACGGATTTTTTTTCACATATCTTGAGATCATGTTGTTCCATGAAAGGTGGCACATACGTGCCTTTAACCCAGCATTTGGGAGGCAGAAGCAGATCTCTGTGAGTTCAAGTACTGGGATCAAAGGTGGATACCACCACGTCCAGACTTTTCAGGGTTCCTGAACCTCATTGGTTAAAGAATTTTAAAATGGACTCAGAAGGAAGTTTGTGAGAGAAAAGTAAAAGGGCAGGTGAGCTGTACATACGGGCAGCTGCGTGGGCGGAGAGGACAGCTAGTCACGCCTTGTGAGTTAGGGTCCAAAAAAGCAGGCTTGTTTTGTGTGAATGAAAGTTCCAGAGAGAAGATACACCTGTGCGGAACTTCAGTGATTGTGGAGTGATTGGCATTTCCCAGGTGTGGGGACTAATTACAAATTATAGCTTATCTTGGCACTTGTGAAGACTGACTCCATTTTATTCTAGCTGACTTTTGCTCACCCTGTGTTTCTGCCCAGCAGCTTCCTTTGCTGTTGCTAACTTCATCCAAGGCAAAAGGGTCCCATGGAGTTGTTTCTACAACACTGGGAAACTTAGAACCAGCCAGGCAGGAAGTTCTCCCCCAGCTGTGCCTGCAGTTTCAGGGTTACATTGTTTCTACAATACTGGGAAGCTTGTTTTTCCTAACTGAAACTTAGAAACTTTTTCTTAACTGAAAACTTCCTTGTTAATGGACCTGTCCTTGGGATGGTGTAACCACATGTAATTGCTGTTTTAATCTTTAAAAACCCTGCTCTGCTTCTCCTCTGGGTTGAGAGTTCTTTTGGGCTTAGCCCCCTCTCAACTGCCAGCTAATTATAAAGGGACTCAATTCCACCATCGATATGTGGTGTTCCTCTGTGCCCCGCACTCGCTAGTACACTTGAACAGCCATTGTCCTCCTCTCCGTGACTATTAGGTAAATCCTTGGGAATGTGAACAGACCCCGCCCCCTGCTTCTACCAATCCAAAAGTTAAGGATGTTTTCAAGGAGCGTCTGAGGTCTACAGCATAGGTTCCCTGCTTTGCTGTCACTGAGGTACCTGATATTGCCAACAGTGTATTTGAAAAGCATGTTGTTTAAGACTTCTTTGTTCTGCTACTATTAAGAACTGCCAGGAATTATTGCAAAGAGTTCAGAAAATACAGATGTGCTAGGAATTGGTACCATACTTGCATCACATGCACAGAGCCCTGGGTTCTATCCCCAGCACCACATAGAAGTGGAAGTGGTAGGGGCTGGAGAGATGGCTCAGAGGTTAAGAGCACCAACTGCTCTTGCAGAGGACCCGGGTTCGATTCCTAGCACCCACATGGCAGCTAAGAACAATCTTTAACTCCAGTTCCAGGAGACTCTGACGCCCTCTTCTGACCTCCTCGGTGCACCAACCTACATGCAGACAAGTACACTCATAAAAAATAAATAAATAAAAATTTAAAAAATTATTTAAATAAAGATTCTCTAGAAGAACAGAACCAATAGAATGAATATATATTAAAAGGGAATTGACTATTTAGATTAGTTTATACAATTGTCATGGTTAATCCTGGGTGTCAACTTGACTGGACTAAGGAACAAATAAGAGAAAAGGGTCTTCTGATTGGACCACCTCAACCCGGATGGCCCACCCCAAATGTGGGTGTTACCTTCTGCCGGCAGGCAGTATTTAAGGCCACGGCAGCGGGAGCTGGCCCCTTTTTTCCTTCTTCCTGCGGCTTGCCTCTCTCTCATCTGGTGAGTTTGCCTTGCTGCTGTGATCAACCTTTCGGATCCCAGCGTGTACTGAGACTGGCAGATCTCCTGGAATCCATTCGGGCCTTCAGCACTAGACTGGGACTCCTGAGACATCCAGCCTTGCGGACTGAGCAGTTCCCTGGATTCCCGGCCTCTCCAGTTCGGCGCTACTGTTGAGCTCCGTCACGTGAGCAAATCAATAAATTGTATATAGTTATATATATTCATCCTGTTGCTTCTGTTTCTTTAGAGAACCCTGACTAATACAGATTTTGGTACCAGAAGTGGTTCTAGAGAAACAGAATTGAAAGGATGAATTTCTTTAGTGGGCTTGGTAGCCTCTGGAGCCAGCTCTCCAACCCAATGAAGCCTAGAGTTACTGAAGGCTCTCCTGGTGGCATGAAGAGGAATGATAATCCTTGGTGCAGACTATTTGATCTAATTATGAAGATAGATCCATTTGACTCACCTAACTCACCTCTTGTGAGAAGCAAGGAATTTAGTGACTCTATATATAAAACGTTCGAGAAATTGCAGAAAAATCAGGAAAATAATGATGTTGCCTTGTTGCTCCTAGCATGTCTGGATAAACTGTTAGACGAAAATATGGAGCTCGGTGATAAAAATGACCAGCTCCGGATTCGAAACAACAGTTTAAAGGTTTCCAAGTGTGCTCTGGAAGAGAATCTTCTCTCCAGCAGCCAAAGAGCTAAAGCAGCAGAAAATCAAGCTGGAGCCCTTATTATACGGTTGGCTGATTTACAACGCAAATTTAATTCCCAGCCACGAAAAGTGTCAGCAGTTAAAGTGAGAGCACTGGTGGGGAAAGGGTGGAACCCTGAAACTTGGGATGGAGATGTGTGGGAGAACTATGATGATGAGGATTTTGAACCCTCGGATTCTGAGGGATTTTCTTTATCTGAGGAATTAACCTCCCCACCCTCAGCAGAGAATCCACACCCTGCAGATCCCTCCTCCCCACCCTTGCCTGAGGAAATTAATCCCCCCCTCCCAGTGGGAGCTGATGTCCCTCAGGGCCCAACAATTGTTGCCTCTAGACCTATAACCAGATTGAAGTCTAAGCAAGCCCCTCAAGGTGAGATAGAAAGTGTGGTCCACGAGGAGGTGCGATATACTACTAAAGAAATTAATGAGTTTGCTGATTCATTCCGGCAGAAGCCTAAGGAATATGTGTGGGAATGGATTTTAAGGGTGTGGGATAATGGTGGAAGGAATATAAAATTGGATCATACTGAGTTTATCGATATGAGCCCACTGAGTAGAGATTCTAGGTTTAACATGGAAGCTCGAGCAGTTAAAAAAGGTGTTAAAAGTTTATTTGAATGGTTGGCTGATGTATTTATTAAAACATGGCCTACTAACAGCGAGTTAGAGATGCCTGATATTCCTTGGCTTAGTATTGATGAAGGGATTGTGAGGGTCAGGCAGATGGGCATGCTCGAGTGGATTCGAAGTGTAAAACCACATTCTCCACAATATGAGGACCCAGAGGACATGCCACTCACTGAATTTATAAGATGGAAAGTACTGAGAGAGACACCAGAACATTTGAAGAGCTTTGTTTTTGCTCTATTTCTTATGCCAGATCTTACAGTTAGAGAAGTTGTGGCTCGTTTGCATAAATTAAATGTACACGTAGTAGGTCTAACAGGACCTCAGGGTAGGCGTCAGGTGGCAGCACTGAATCGCAGAAGGCCAGATGAGCGTAGTTACAGTAATTATCATAATGGGTGGCAAAGGCAAAACAATACCTATAATGGCATGACCCGAAATGATCTTTGGAACTGGCTAATTAATCATGGTGTTCCCAGGAACCAAATACATAAGAAGCCTACTAAGTTTTTATTTGATCTGTATAAGCAGAAAAGCTCTAGAACGAATGACAGGAAGTCAACATTTGATTTTAGGAGTAGCGAATCCCGCCCAGTTGACCGGTTTCCAGACTTGAGACAGTTCACAGACCCAGAACCCCTTGAATGAAGGGGTGGCCGGGTTCCAGTGAGGAAGGACCTTGTCACAATACCAAAGAGTTATGCTGTTTGCCTTCCTCCTGTCCTTCCCCAGAGGGACCTGAGGCCTTTTACTAGGGTAACTGTACACTGGGGAAAAGGAAATAATCAGACTTTTCGAGGCCTATTGGATACTGGTTCTGAGTTGACACTGATCCCAGGAGACCCTAAAAAGCATTGTGGCCCTCCGGTTAAAGTAGGGGCCTATGGAGGTCAGGTGATAAATGGAGTTTTGGCTGAAGTCCGACTCACGGTGGGCCCAGTGGGTCCCAGAACGCATCCCGTAGTTATTTCCCCAGTCCCAGAATGTATAATTGGGATAGATATAATTAGAAATTGGCAGAATCCCCACATTGGTTCCCTGATCTGTGGAGTGAGGGCTATTATGGTTGGAAAGGCCAAATGGAAACCATTGGTGTTGCCTCTACCAGGGAAAATAGTGAACCAAAAACAGTATCGTATCCCTGGAGGGATTGCGGAGATTAATGCCACTATCAAGGATTTGAAAGATGCAGGGGTGGTGATTCCTACCACATCTCCATTTAACTCTCCAATTTGGCCTGTGCAAAAGACAGATGGATCATGGAGAATGACAGTTGACTATCGAAAACTCAACCAAGTAGTGACACCAATTGCAGCCGCTGTACCAGATGTGGTGTCCTTACTCGAGCAGATTAATATGTCTCCTGGTACCTGGTATGCAGCTATTGATCTGGCCAATGCTTTTTTCTCAATACCGGTTCATAAGGACCACCAGAAGCAATTTGCTTTCAGCTGGCAAGGCCAACAGTATACCTTTACTGTCTTACCTCAGGGGTATGTTAACTCTCCAGCGTTGTGCCATAACTTAGTTAGAAGGGATCTTGATCGCCTGACTCTTCCACAAAATATCACACTGGTCCACTATATTGATGATGTTATGTTGATTGGACCCAGTGAACAGGAGGTAGCAGCTAGCCTAGACTTGTTGGTAAAGCATATGCGCATGAGAGGATGGGAAATAAATCCAACTAAAATTCAAGGGCCATCTACCTCGGTGAAGTTTCTAGGAGTTCAGTGGTGTGGAGCATGCAGAGACATTCCTTCTAAGGTAAAGAATAAGTTGTTGCACCTGGCCCCTCCCTCCACCAAGAAAGAAGCACAACGTCTGGTGGGTCTTTTTGGATTCTGGAGGCAGCACATTCCTCATCTGGGTGTGTTACTACGACCCATATATCAGGTGACTCGTAAGGCAGCAAACTTTGAGTGGGGCTTGGAACAGGAAAAGGCTCTTCAACAGGTCCAGGCTGCGGTGCAGGCTGCTCTGCCCCTAGGGCCATATGATCCAGCAGACCCAATGGTGCTTGAGGTATCAGTGGCAGATAGAGATGCTGTCTGGAGTCTGTGGCAGGCTCCCATAGGGGAATCACAGCGGAGGCCCTTGGGATTTTGGAGCAAGGCTCTACCTTCATCTGCAAACAACTATTCTCCTTTTGAGAGACAGCTCTTAGCCTGCTATTGGGCCTTAGTGGAAACTGAACGTTTGACAATGGGCCACCAAGTCACCATGCGACCTGAGCTGCCCATCATGAGCTGGGTGTTATCTGACCCACCAGACCATAAAGTAGGACGTGCACAGCAACAGTCCATTGTCAAATGGAAGTGGTACATACGGGACAGGGCCCGGGCAGGCCCTGAGGGCACAAGCAAGCTACATGAAGAAGTTGCCCAAATGCCTATGGTTCCCACTCCTGTTACAATGTCTCCTGGGCTTAAGCATGCACCTATGGCTTCATGGGGTTTGCCCTATGATCAGTTGACTGAGGAAGAGAAGACTAGGGCCTGGTTTACTGATGGTTCTGCACGCTATGCAGGCACCACCCAGAGGTGGACAGCTGCAGCATTACAGCCAATTTCTGAAACAACCCTAAAGGACACTGGTGAAGGAAAGTCTTCACAGTGGGCAGAACTTCGGGCAGTGCACATGGTTGTGCATTTTGCCTGGAAGGAGAAATGGCCAGAGGTTCGATTATATACTGATTCATGGGCTGTAGCCAATGGTTTGGCTGGATGGTCAGGGACTTGGAAGGAGCATGACTGGAAAATTGGTGAGAAAGACATTTGGGGAAGAAGTATGTGGATAGAGCTCTCTGAATGGTCAAAGGATGTGAAGATACTTGTGTCTCATGTAAATGCTCATCAAAAGGTGATCTCAGCAGAGGATGAGTTTAATAATCAAGTAGATCGGATGACTCGTTCTGTGGATTGTCAGCCTCTTTCTCCAGCTATCCCTGTTGTTGCTCAATGGGCCCATGAACAAAGTGGTCATGGTGGCAGAGATGGAGGTTATGCATGGGCTCAACAGCATGGACTCCCACTCACTAAGGCTGATCTGGCTACAGCTGCTGCCGAGTGCCAGATTTGCCAACAGCAGAGACCAACATTGAGCCCCCGATATGGTGCTATTCCCCGGGGTGACCAGCCAGCAACCTGGTGGCAGGTTGACTACATTGGACCACTTCCATCATGGAGGGGACAGCGTTTTGTTCTTACAGGAATAGATACTTATTCTGGTTATGGATTTGCCTTTCCTGCACGTAATGCTTCTGCCAAAACTACCATCCAGGGACTTACGGAATGCCTTATCCACCGTCATGGTATTCCTCACAGCATTGCTTCTGATCAAGGAACTCACTTCACAGCCAAAGAAGTGCGACTGTGGGCCCATGGTCATGGTATCCACTGGTCTTACCATGTTCCCCACCACCCAGAAGCAGCTGGCTTGATAGAACGATGGAATGGCCTCTTGAAGACACAGTTACAGCGCCAATTAGGTAGCAATACCCTGGAGGGCTGGGGCAAGGTTCTCCAGCAAGCAGTATATGCTTTGAATCAGCGTCCACTATATGGTACTGTTTCTCCTATAGCCAGAATTCATGGGTCCAGGAACCAAGGGGTGGAAGTGGGAATGATTCCACTCACTATCACCCCTAGTGACCCAGTAGGAAAATTTTTGCTTCCTGTACCCACGACCTTGCGTTCTGCTGGTCTAGACGTTTTGGCTCCAATGGGGGGAGTGCTTTTGCCAGGAGATACAGCAAACGTTCTATTGAACTGGAAGCTAAGACTTCCCCCTGGCCACTTCGGGCTTCTACTGCCTTTAAGCCAACAGGCTAAGGAAGGAATAACAGTAGTAGGAGGAGTGATTGATCCAGACTACCATGGGGAAATTGGACTTTTTCTCCACAATGGGGGCAAGGAAGATTATGTCTGGAAGGCAGGAGATGCTGTAGGGCGCCTTCTGGTGCTACCATGTCCTATGATTAAGGTCAATGGGAAACTCCAACAACCCAAACCAGACAGGACAATAAATGGCCCAGACCCTTCAGGGATGAAGGTATGGGTCACTCCTCCAGGGAAAGAGCCAAGACCTGCAGAGGTGCTTGCTGATGGCGGAGGAAATACAGAATGGGTAGTAGAAGAAGGTAGTCATAAATATCAGCTGAAGCCACGGGACCAGTTGCAGAAACGTGGATTATAATAGATATTAACCTTCGTCCTATTTGGTTAAGAATGTGCTTGTATATATATATATATATATATATGTATATATGTATGTATATTAAGTGGATACTTGTGTTCCCCTTTGAATGTGCAACTGAGATATGTGTTAAGTGTTGTCATATTTAGGTTATTAGATACTGAAGGACTAAGTTCTTCTCAAGGACATTACCACCTACTCTAAGATATAATGTTTTGCTATTGCACATGAGATACTTATAACATGTTAGGTGGAATTATGACCCTGCCATCGTTTGCAATTGACATTTAAGCAGAGGCTATTTATTGGGTGTCAAGTTGACAAGGGGTGGACTTGTCATGGTTAATCCTGGGTGTCAACTTGACTGGACTAAGGAACAAATAAGAGAAAAGGGTCTTCTGATTGGACCACCTCAACCCGGATGGCCCACCCCAAATGTGGGTGTTACCTTCTGCCGGCAGGCAGTATTTAAGGCCACGGCAGCGGGAGCTGGTCCCTTTTCCTTCTTCCTGCGGCTTGCCTCTCTCTCATCTGGTGAGTTTGCCTTGCTGCTGTGATCAACCTTTCGGATCCCAGCGTGTACCGAGACTGGCAGATCTCCTGGAATCCATTCGGGCCTTCAGCACTAGACTGGGACTCCTGAGACATCCAGCCTTGCTGTCTGAGCAGTTCCCTGGATTCCCGGCCTCTCCAGTTCGGCGCTACTGTTGAGCTCCGTCACGTGAGCAAATCAATAAATTGTATATAGTTATATATATTCATCCTGTTGCTTCTGTTTCTTTAGAGAACCCTGACTAATACAACAATATAATCTCTTTAACAGTTACTTCCTGTCCTCACGTTGGAAAGGCTGAGAACTCAGGAGCTCAGTTCAGAATGCTGGATGCCTCTATTCCTGAAGGCCCAGAGAATTCCTGAAACATCACTAGTCTTCATTTCACATTGAACTGGGTTCTGCTGTCACACAGGGTGGCTGTGGCAGCTGCAACAGTGTAGATCAACACAAGAACACACTAAGCAAGCGGCAGAAGGCAAGAGCCTGGCTCTCCTTATATCTGGGCCACAATTACAAAGGTGCTGTCCACATTCAGAGTAGGTCTTCCCACTTCAATTGTTTGTAACCAAGAAACCCTGTATAGGTGTGCCCAGAGGCTTGCCTCGTGGGTGATTCCAGATCATGTAAAACTGAAGTTTTTTTCAGTTTTCCACACTGCAAGAGAGACAAACAGATATGCAGAACCATGGGTGTATACCTTAGGAGGTACTTGGGGCTTGGGTAGGAAGGGGTAGAATTAGGACTCAGTTTATTTGTTGTTGGTTGTTTTTTTTTTTTTAAACAGGATCCTACTTTGTAGCCCGAGCTGACTTTGAATTTGCAGCAATCCTCCTGCCTAAGCATCCCAAGAGATGGGGCTATATACATGTGCCCCTGTCTCCTAAACAGCTGTGTTGTAGCAAGAGTACCCTCTGCTTTGTTCATATTATTTTGTCTGCAATGCTTTTTTAAAATTAATTTATTATTTTTTATGTGTATGAGTGTACTGTGTGCATGTAGGTTGGTGCACCCGTGTCATGCAATGTTGTGGAGGTCAGAAAAGGGCGTCAGATTCCCCTGGAACTGGAGTTAAAGACACCACGTGGGTGCTGGGAATCGAACCTGGGTCCTCTGCAAGAGCAGTCAGCACTCAATCACTGAGCCATCTCTCCAGCTCCTGCAATGTTTTTTTAAAAAAGAAGTCAGGGGGGCTGGAGAGATGGCCTAGCGGTTAAGAGCGCCAACTGCTCTTGCAGAGGACCCGGGTTCGATCCCCAGCACCCACATGGCGGCTGAGAACCGTCTGTAACTCCAATTCCAGGAGAACTCCAGTTCCAGGGGAATCCGACACCCTCTTCTGACCTCCGCGGCATTGCATGACACGGGTGCACAGACCTGCATGCAGACAGTACATTCATACACATAGAAAAAAAAAAAGAAGTCAGAAACTATCAGTACATTATTTCCTTTCTCGGTTATTTTCTTGGTTTTTGTTGTAGTTGCGGTTGCTTTTTTTTTTTTTAATTTAATTTTTTTTTAACATTTTTTAGGACTTTTTTTTTAAATTAGTTTCTTTTTAAAAAATTTTTTTTTATTAATTTTATTTATTTCCGTATGTGTATGAATGTACTGTCTGCATGCAAGTTTGTGCACCTGTGTCGTGCAATGCCGCGGAGGTCAGAAGAGGGCGTCGGATTCCCCTGGAACTGGAGTTCTCCTGGAATTGGAGTTTCGGATGGTTCTCGGCCGCCATGTGGGTGCTGGGGATCGAACCCGGGTCCTCTGTAAGAGCGGTCGGCGCTCTTAACCGCTAGGCCATCTCTCCAGCCCTTATTTATTTATTTTTAACAAATCTAGATCCGTGTTCCC